>BHFT01076116.1:0-13288 GCA_004320025.1 Laticauda laticaudata | reverse complement strand
AAGGAAGCTAAACAGCACAAATGTAAGTACCCGCGAGAGCTTAAAAAAACAAATATATATATATATATATATATGAAACAATAGGACAGGGAGAGTAGGCACATTGGTAATTTAAATATTTATAATATAATAATTATTATAAATACTATTATTAATAATATTTATAAAATTATTATCAATATTATAAGTAATATAAATATTTATGTTCTACACTGCACACATTTGGCACATAATCAGTCAACAAAATCTAAGAGATTCAGAGGGGGAAGGGGAAGAAAGAGAGAGAAAAGAAAGAGAGAAGAAAGACAGAAAAGAGAGAGAGAGGACAGAAAGAAGAAGATAGGAAAGAGAAAGAGAAGAGAGAGAAGAAAAAGAAGAAAGAGAAGAAAGAGAGAGAGAGGAAAGAAAGAGACAGAAGAAAGAGAGACAAACAGACAGTGAGATAGATAATCGCCACATTAACTTATATGAAAATATCCAAAATCCACCCAGTGTCACTGGACAACATGCAGGTTTTAAAGTTTGCAAGAACTGTAACAGCCTACCTTATAGGGAAAACAGGAGATATGAGAAACAATCAGAAAGGTCTCCCAATTAGGCCAAAAGCAATGGAAAAAAATAATAATAAAGTGAGTTTGATATCGTGGTAAAGGTGCTGGCGTAGAAACCAGAAATTTTGTGAGTTTTAATCCCGCGTTGGGCATGAAAGCTAATTGGGTGACTTTGGGCCAGTTGTGCTCTCTCAGTTTAAGTGTGATGGGCAAGCGTAGAAATTTGAAAAATAAATAATAATAAATCTCAGCCATGTGGCTACAGGATGCTGCAAATGGCCATAAATGCAGGCTGGTGCTGAGTGTCCAAAATACAGTCACGTGACTTGGGGGGCAGCCATCAGAACATTGAATCAGGTTGTAAGTACTTTAGGAAGGTCGATTATAACTTCAAATAGTCACTAAGTCACTAAGCAACTGGTCATAAGTCAAGGACTATCTGAAATCCTTCTTCCTTAAAAGGTGTTGCAATCCCAGTCAGAACAGTATCACCTAAGTCCTGAATTCCAATCCCCAATAGCAGATATCTCTTGTTGAGTGCACCTTTAATCTCTCCTATCTAATCCTTTGCAGCCTGAGGGTATATGTAAATCATGGGACCTTTAACCCTGAGCGGAGGAAAGAACTCAGAGTATTGTTGACTCCAAATCTGTGAGTTTCCAGGAGTTTAAGATGTTAAAGAACATGAGAGACAAGACTTTCAGAATTGCCTTGGACAATTCCTAAGGGGTTGGACAAATCTCCAACAATTTTTTGGTTGAACAATACCCCATAGATTGCATTGCTTCCAAACACCAATATAGAGCCATGGGATGTAGTGATTAGAATGCAGTATTGCAGGCAAACTCAGCCCACAGCCTGAAGTTCGATCCTCACCAGCTCAAGGTTGACTCAGCCTTCCATCCTTCTGATGTCGGTAAAATGAGGATCCAGATTGTTGTGGGAAAATATGCTGATTCTGTAAACCGCTTAGAGAGGGCTGTGTAAAGTATTATGAAAGCGGTATATAAGTCTATATACTATATATAGTTAGTATATATACTATATACTAAGTCTAATGCTATTACGATTGCTATCTCCCCCAAGGGCTCCGACAGGATACTGTGGTTTATTTTATCAAAAGATTATCCACCTATATTCTGATATAGAGGTAATGCTCAACTTAAAACTTAAAACAGAGAGATTTAACCTGGAAATAAGGAGAAACTTTCTGACAGAACAATCAACCAACGGAACAGCTTTTCCTTTGGAAGTTGTGGGAGCGCCATCACTTGAGATTTTCAAGAAGAGATTGGACTGCCTTTTGTCAGAAATGGTGTAGGGTCTCCTGCTTGGGCAGGGAGTTGGACTAGATGACCTACAAGGTCCCTTCCAACTCTGGTTATTTGTTAAAACAGTTCATTTAGTGACCATTCAAAGTTACAGTGGCACTGAAAAAAGTGATTTAGGACCGTTTTTCATAGTTACGACTTTTACATCGTCCCCATAATCAAGTGATGAAAATTCAGCTGCTTGCCAGTATTTATGACCATTGCTCAGTCCCAAGGTCATGTGATCATCTTTTGCAACCTTCTGACAAGCAAAGACAATGGGGAAGCCAGATTCACTTAACAAACAGGTTACTAACTTATCCGCAGCGTTGATTCACTTAACAACCAAGGCAAGAAAGTTGTAAAATGGGGCAAAAACTCACAAATGTCTCATCTAACAACAGAAATTTGGGGCTCAATTGTAGTCGTAAATTGAGGATGATCTATAACATCATTTCCATGCCAGAGCTGGGTGTGAACCTAGACTAGAAAGGATCAATAAAATTATTTTAATTTAAGAACTTCTGAAGATGTGACACATTTGCTCAAGCTTGAGGCACTTGTGCTGGCTTGCTAATACCAGAGAATTGTTGGGAGGTGGGTAGATCTGCTCCTTTTTTCAGCACAATTGTCTATACAGAGACACATTGTTTTAACATTATTTTATCTAGAATGAGACCAATCAATTGTCCTAGTTATTTCTTGGGTACCACTGGCATCCCTAAGGCACAATTATGCCTCCTCCATGCTTCCCCATTGTGTGAGTATTTATTTATTTATTTAAAGCACCATCTATAGGTTCAGTTACTCAAAGAACTGACAGAGTTCTCTAAAGCGCAAAACCAGGGATCTTCAAACTTGACAGCTTTAAGACTCAGCTTTTAACTCCCAGAATTCCACCTCCAGTCATGTTAGCTTGGGAATTCTGGGAGTTGAAGTCCACAAGTCTTAAACTTGTCAAGTTTGAAGACACCACCCAAAACAAATCCAAATTGTTGGGATTTTTGAGATAAAATTTATCAACCAGGCGTTATCATCTGGGTAACAAGTATTCTGCCTCACTGTCAAGCAGACTTAGCCTAAGGAGAGTGGGTCACAGGTGCAGGATGGATCTGAGATATAAATGCACACTACGCAACTTCAAAATAGGCTGTCACAGAAGATGTGCCAGCAGAGAATTTTCTCCCTTGAGGAGGTTCTTAAATATTTGAAATTTATTTACTCTTCACACAAGTACAGGTGAGGAGGCTGTGTAGCCCTGAAGAAATCAGATTCTGCAAAATTTTGGGTTCCATCAGATGTCAACATTCTCAAAACAGATACTAGAGAAATGAACTTGTTAATTCATGAAATGACAATCAGAGGGAAGATAATTACTTTAAAAACATGATATACCACAACACCCCCTGCCTCCCTCTTATCCCACTTTCTGCAGGAAACTGATTATTTCTCCTGCCTTCTTTTGACCTTTCACCAGTGCAAACTTTGCACTGGGTTGCATATCTCCATTATTTTTATCGGTGGTATTCAAAAAGTTGTACCATCGGTTTGGTGGGTGTGGCTTGGTGGGCGTGCTTTGCGTGCATGCACACATTTTGCATGCGTGCGCCAAATGGGCACTTTGCGCAGGCGCAGAGGCGTTCCAACTCACCTCCTGCAATCCTACACTCTCCCTGACGCTTCAGCAGCTGCCGCGCACAGCAATTGCTGTGCTGTGCAAAGCAGCTGCACTTCAAAAGCAGAGGATAAAGGTTAGTATGGGAGCCCAGGAGGGCAGGCGGGCCCAACAGCAGAGCGGCAGAGAGAACCGGTTTGGTCTCCACTGCTCATTGCTGCTACCGGATTGGCAGAACCGGGCCAAACTGATTTTTATCTTCTAAGAGTTTATTGGGCTCACTTGGGATCCAAAGGGGTGGTTTTCTTGATTAATGGTGGTGGGGGAAGCAAGGCAGGAAAATGTGATGTGGGTTTGATATATAATTTATTCCTCAACACAGTAAAATCATGGGATTAAAATTAAGCATAAAGAAGGTCTGATTAATAACAACAGGTAAAACAACGCCCTGAGAATTGGCAACAAAGATATTGAAACAGTGGGCAGCTTCTGCCTCTTAGAGTCAGTAAAGTACTGTCAACAGTAAAGAAAGCAGCAATAAAAAAAATAGGCCACAGAAGCACCACTGAAAACCTGGGAAAATATATCCAAATGCTATGGTATGTCCATATCTACAAAGATCAGGACTGTATAACCCATGGAATTCCCTGTGACGCTCTATGCAAGTAAAAATTAGATTCTAAAGAAATAGGACAGGAAGAGCACCTTGCAACACCTCTGAACTTTGGTGTTAGATAGTACTCCTGAGTCTTGAGTGTATTCTGGAAGTTGGACTTTTGTTTTTAAAACATTTTGCTGCTTATCCAAGTAGCTTCTGCAGTGGAAGTGGACTGAAGGAGGTACTTGGATAAGCAGCAAAACATTTCAAAAAGAGAAAACATTTCAAAAAGAGAAAAAAAAATCCAATTGCCATGGCTCAACTTCCAGACAACTGTTCCTGGATGACTAAGAATCTTCATCGACACTCATAGACAGCCAAGAAATCAAACCAATGGATCACTGATGAAAACAAAGAGTTTTCACTTCAGGCACAAACAACCAGGCTCAAATTATCCTACTTTGGACACATTGATGTAAAGATCTTGATAGGTGGACCTCCCAGCTCTACTGCTAGGAAAGGTGGAAGGAAAGAGAAGAAGAGGACAACCAGCAGCAAACTGGATAGACTCAGATACAATTATTGTGGGTCACCATTGCAAAACTTTAAAGAATCGGTTAGGGATAGAGTGTTATGAAGAAATCTATCTATGTGGCTAAATAACTAGAGAGCTTCTCAGTCATCCAGATGATGGTGTTCCAAAGATGCTTTTTTCCAAAGACAAGTGGACTTTCTTTGTTTTGTTTTGTTGAACTGAAGCAGCTTCTTGGATGAAAAGCAAAATGTCTTCAAGCAAAACAAAGGAAGTTCAGCTTCCTTTGGAAAAAAGTACCTTTGGGATATCTATGTGGCTGCTAGGGACTGAAATGACTTGAGAACATACATTTAATCAATCAAAGTTGTGACACCACTAATGTTGTCCAATATGAAGAAGCAACAAAAGGAGAACTTCTAAAAGGTCACAGATAGAATAAAAGGCAGAGAAATCTAAGAAAATAGCAGCTGGTGTTATCAGCAGCTACCGTGTGATATTTTGAATCCCATCATTTCAGATTGATTGTTACCCGACGTTTTCCATTCCTAGAGATTGTTTTCAGACAGTATCAAAAGAGCCAACTTTTCATCATTGTTTCTGGCCTTGTAAATCAAAGTGTTGCATGGCACAATACCAAACATGTTGCTGAAATCCTGATAAATTATGGCAGCTGTTTTCCTACTTTCTGGCAATTGTGGTAGCGGGATGCAAGTACATTGTGAGATAAAAATTTCCATTAATGCAATGAGACTTCAGCTCCTTGGGTAAAATGGATATTTCTCAACATTCTGTAATCTAAATCTACCAGCTTAGCAGTTGGAGGAGGCCCTGAAACAGGTTCAACAGAGCAGTAAAGAGGATTTGGTGTTCTGTCCCTCAGCTAGAATATGATTTGCACTCTGGGTTGACCGCACTGATTTTATTGCCATTCCCAATCCTTCTGTAAATAAATGAATCGTATTCATTAGAATATTGATACCTACCTCTTTCAATTAAATCATTTAGATGGCTTTCTTTAAATCACAGAAGCAATTGTTACAATAATTTTTCAAAAGCATTTCTGGCAGATGAAACTTCTTCAAAAGCAATTAGAGACCAGTTTAGTGCTAGAAGGTAGGTTTATTCCACAAAGTTGCAGTGTAGAGGGTTCACCTTTAAAATTGCAGACAGACTGAAATGCTCCCTTGCAGAATACTTAATTCATTCTATCTTCCTTTTTTATTATCATATCATTCTCCAGATATTGGTATCTCACACATCTTGGAGCAATTACACCAGAGGTGGTATTCAGCAAGTCCTGGCCAGTTCTGGAGAACCTGTAGCAGACATTTTGAGTAGTTTGGAGAACCAGCAAACTACTCAACTCGCCCTGCCCCCATCTGACTGGCCCTGCCCCCATCTATTCTCTGCCTCCCAAGTCCCAGCTGATTGGCTGGGTCTTCTTTTGTTGCCCTGCANGCCCTGCACAGGAGAACAGAGCTAGAAAGCAGGTTAGTGGGGTGGGGAGGGAATGGGATTTTGCAGTAACCTTCCCCTGGAGTGGGGTGGGAACAGAGATTTTATAGTATCCTTTCCCTGTCATGCCCATCAAGCCACAGCCACAGAACAGGAAGTAAATAAAATTGAATCCCACCACTGATTTACACATCTGTACTGAATCAGGACAGGTGACCCAGTTCAAGCCCAATTCCTCAACTATGGAATTTCACTAACTGATGTTGGCCCAACTGTTATTTTTCAGGTGAAGTTACCTCACAGGGTTATTATTAATGAGGAAAATATTGGGAAACATATGTTTCTGTATGGTATCTTGAGCTCCTAGTGCAATCTAAATTTGTGAACAAATTATCATATTCACTGATAGTTGAGTTTTCATTATAATTTGATGTTTCCTTATGCAAACTTTCAACACAGGTATAACTCATGATGTTCCTCCCAGCCTGGCGATCCCTCACATTTCTTCTCCAGTGCTTTCATTTTGACTTAGGTTCTGACTAAAATCACCAACTTTCTTTCCTCAAATAGGATAGATCTAGCCTGCCAAAATCTAGTCCACTAGGTGGCAACAAAGTTCGTTTGTATATCCTTGCTGCCACCTAATGGGTGCTGAGTGTTTTGCAAATGTTAACTGTAGCTTTACTGGGAAGTCCGCTGCTTTAATACTCTGATTTTCAAAACTTACCTTACACACTATTGCATTTAATGACCAGCAAGGGGGGGGGGACCCTTAATTTTCAAGGTATGATCATCAAGAACATTCTTGATTGGCTACAGGAGTCTCTGTAGTGCAGGAGTGTCAAACGTGATTTCATTGAGTGACACATCAGGGTTGTGTTTGACTTTGAGGGGGGTTGTGACCAGGGTGGGTATGGCCAGCATGTCAGGGGACACCTGTGGTGGCCCGAGTGTTCTGCCAGCAAAAACGGGCTCCCAAGCTCCATTTTCACCTAGGATAGCCTCCTGCAATCCTCTGCCAGTGAAAATGGCATGCCGTGGGCGGCCCTCCTGAGCTCCATTTTCACCGGCAGAGGTACTATGAGCTGGTCCTTCACTGTTTCCAGGGCAGCCCCATGGGCCAGATCTAAGCACTCCATGGGGCACATTCATCCCTAGGCCTTGAGTTTGACACCCCTGCTGTAGTGTATGGTTAGGAAAAAAAACAATCAAGATGGCAGCATCAACAATGTAATCAAAGCTTTGCTTGTTTTTATGATTGCAGTTAGTGGAGTTCTCAGTCTTCCTTGATGCAGGGCAGGGCTGCTGCCAGTCAGAAAAAGAAAACAACTGAATAGATACTCAGAATAGTTTGATATGCTATCGGGAAAATTGTTATGTAAAAGAAAAATAATTTTGCACTTGAGGAAAAAAATGATCCTCCATGGACATACACACCCATACACACCCAGGATATTCAAATCTTAGTGAAACCTTCATGGGGTAAATATTCTATGGAGTTTTTGTGCTTGTGTGGCACACTGCCCAGTTACAAGGCAACTGGGTGGTATGCAAAAAATTCCCATCTTTCACTCTACCATCCTCTCTCTAATGGTCTGCAACTTTGCTGGCTCCCTGCCTCTTAGACAAATGCCAAGAAAGCTTCTCCTGTTGGCTTTTCTAAGAAGGGGAAAAAGTATAGTATAATGGAAAGATGTGTAACAGAAAACACCAGCAGTAGCATCTTTTACTCCTTCCTCTAATCTTGGAAGTACAGTATTTATTATTTTATTTATTAGATTTCTATCCCTCCTTTACTTCTAAGTAATTGAATGCAGTGAATATACATAATATTTTTGTTCATTCTATTTTCCTCACAACACCAACCCTGTGAGGTGCTATGAACTGAGAGAGAGTGACTAGCCCAAAGCCACCCAGCCACCTTTAATGCTTAAGGCAGGACTAGAATTCATCATCTCCTGGTGAATGGTCCAAAGTCATCCAGACATCTTTCATGACTGAAGTGGAATTATTGTCCTGGTGATTGTCCTTGGCATTTTAAAACTTGTAGGCTTCAACTCCCAGAATTTCTGAGCTAACATGACTGGAGGAGGAATTCTGGAAGTTGAAGTCCACAAGTCTTAAAGCTGTCAAGTTTGAAGACCCCTATCCTAAAGTCACCCAGCTGGCTTTCATGCAGGATTAGAACTCACAGTCTCCTTTGGATTGACTAAAAGACACCCCAGCTAACTTTCATGGTTAAAGTGGCAATAGAACTCAGTCTGCTGCTTTCTAGCCTGATGCCTTAACCACTAGACCAAACAGTATCCACCATTTTGAAAATAAGGTAGAAATCAGACAACTCTTTCATGGAAGAAAATAATAACCTTTGAAATTGAATGACACAGTGCAGCACACTGTTTGTAGGGGCATCCACAGGAAGAGTCAAAACCAGTACAACTATGCCCAAACAAATCTGTGCCCCTCATGTGTTAAGCAAACCACATGTAAACCACATTCATGTAAAACATGAATGAGAATTTGATCACTTGGTGCAACTGCCATCTTGCCTTCCTTTGACCCCCTTCCTGCATAAACTCCTGGCAGTGAAAACATAACAAGTGTGTGCCAATTTTTCTGTAGAAATGACAGTGCTTTGAAACAGATGTCTTATCAGATATGGGGAAATTAGTCAACTGAACATCTCACCAACCTGAATGAGGTCCAAGAAACTGATATGTGTGTCTGTGGTGAAATATTAGCCATTTCCTCAGGCATATGTGTTTTAATATACCCAGGTAAAATCTGAGGGATATAAATTGTAAAAAGCACAGCATTTATTTACAGTCAGTGCCAAAATATTGTGCATGGCAAAAGAGAAGAAAAGAGATGTACCTGAGGTCCCCTCTTTTCTTTTCCATCAGCAGATTCGGACTTTGATGGGCTCTCTGGAGAAGAAGTGCTGTGGCAGGGAGGTTAATTGACTAAGCTGATTCCTGCTTTGCTACAAGAGCTGGTTCTAAAAGAGAAGCATGGAGATAAATTATGCATTAAGCCTTTCTAACAGGAGGCTGTCAGTAGCAGCACAAGCGTCAGCTTTTACATGAGAACTGTTCTGTCCGGAAATAAGTTGTGCGAGACCGGGTTCCAACAACAAACTCTTTATTCAATTCAGTAAAGCAATGGTAACGGAACCGGAATTCTTAACAGCAAGTCGCGCAGCTTCTATTATATACGGCTTGCTCATGAATTGTGGCCAATGACAACACTAAGTGTTCCAACGTCCGCGGGCAAATTGGATTTTTCTAATGGCCAAACGAGAAGGGTTTCGGCCAATCAAATGGCACTTGGAGCCTACAGTCCATACATAAACCCTCCTTTGGTTCAGTCAAGGCATCACGTAGTCATTGCAGAGGTGGATTTTCAAGTTCTGGTTTTGACCTGAAGTTCATCTTAGTCTTGGTTTGTGTTCTTTTTTTGTTTTTTTTTCTATGTTCTCTTCTGTTCCTTTTTTCGGTTTTATTCTTGTTTTGTTTTTTTTCTTCTCTTCTCTTATGGTAATTGTTCTCTTTGTGAATTGTTTATTATCCTTGCCTTTTTGCTTTTTTTCCATTTTGCTGGGTCTCTCAGGCCGTTTGAATGGCCCCGTCCTCCTGGTTATGTCAGGTGAATTGCCGGAGCGGCCTGGCTGTCCTTTACAGAAGCTCGCTTCATTCTCGCTCCGACTTTCATTTGGGTTCATCATAACCGTTGAGTTGACTTCTTATTGATTTGTTTGATAGTCCTGTTAAAAGGTTTTTGGTTGGTTTTTTGTCTGTTATGGGAGGTTTATACTCTTTTTAATATTTGTACTCTCCCTCCCCCGGTGAATTTTTGGTCAGTTTTAATTTTTTGGTGCTGGTGTGTTTTTGCGTTTGAGGGTGCCGAATGAGCTGGTCAATGTGCCGCTTCCATCTCTCCTCGTGCTAAGAGTATCAAGTAAGACCAGGCCTGTGATCTGGGTGAGTCGTGGCTGGAAGCATATGGGTCCCGGTGAGTTTTCGCATAGACACAGGTCGCCTATTTCCAAAAGCACTGTATTTGCTGGCAGGAGTTGGGGGAGTCATCTCAAGGTTGATGGGGTGAAGTCTGTCGAGGTGGAATTGCAATTTCCTTCCGCATTAAGATTTCGCTGGGCTTTTGTTGTTGTGCTGATAGGGTAATATGTTGTAGGTTAGAATACGTGTAGTTTCTCATTACAACTTTCCCTGTACATTCTCCAGGCATCTTAATGTACGAACCATACGTTAGTTTCCCCTGGCGCCCATATTTTGCAAACGGATGAGCATCGCCCTATGAAAGGCATGTCAGATGCTAATGCGCTAAATATGCTTGAGATGCTAACGCGGTAAAACTGGGGACATGGTACACACAGTATATAAGCAGTTCATGCATGTGAAAAGTTTGTCTAGCTGTTTCATTATTGCCTCATTGGTTTTTTGGATTGTTGTTCTCTAGTGAGTGGTGACTATTCTAATTCAGTTGTGAGTAGTGCATTTCCACAAACTATTAAAAATTTTGTTTGCATTTTGTCGCTGCTCAGCAAAGTCAATAATTTAGTTAGTGCTATTGACTTTCTGGTGCAGTGTCCATTTCCTCTTATTCTGGTTGCTTGTGTGGGGGTATGCTCGTAATTTTGTACATGTTTCTATGGTTAATTGGTTGCCTTTTACCTTCATATTTGTTCAATTTTTTTATTTGTGTTTTTATTATGATAATTCCTTGTGCAGGTGACTTTTTCTTTATTTATGATACTAAGCCCGTGTCCCTCGTATTCAACATGTCCAAACATATTCTTGATTTGGTAATACACCTGTCACCACTTCTTGGATAAGACTAATTCAGTCTGTCGGGGTACGAAATGGCTGAAAAGGCTCGTTTATGTTCCTTAATCCGGCCAGCCTTACCTACCATCAATTCATGGTATGCTTTCCAAAGGGTCTTTTCCGTGTGCTCACGACGTCGCTGTTAGTGTACGACAGGTGGCAGGGTCGAGTTGAAGGTGGAACGGTGTAGCTGGTCTTTCGTGATGAGCAGCGGGAATGGCTCAGGTGTCGCAGGATGATTGGTCTTTCCTGGGCATGGGATTCAGCATTAGTGTAAGGGCAGACCACCTCATACATTCTAAGAAGTCAGACACCTCATCATTCTAAGTGAAGAATTCGGGGTTGCTTGATTTCCTGCTAGGATATCCTAATAGGGGTTGTAATGGTGAATCAAAAATAGTGCTGCTGCAAAAGGAATCATATGGAACTTTGATCCGGCGATGATTGCGAGGGGATTCTTGTCGAGTGGGCTTGTAATGCGTTCTGACTTGGAAAGCGTTTTGAATAGAAAGACAGTGCCATCTCTGCCCATCTGGTAGATGTGCTCAGAGGGCACGATTCCAAAAGGGATGCATGACCCGTGCAGGCAGGGTATGCTAAGCTGGATTAAAAGGTGTTAGAACGTTAATAGGTCCTTGATACCGAAATAATGCTGCTGCTAGTGCCCATTCCAGGTAGTTTTTTTTTGTTAACATAATGATGTAAAGATTCTGCATGGGTTTCTTATGGCAGGAACACATTGTAATAATTGATTGATGAGAAAGGAATGCTTGAGTTGTCAATTTTGTGTTAGTCTAGGTGTGGCCATTTGATTGGCTTTTTTTTCAGTGGGTGATATTATTGTTCATCTATAGGTACCCAAAACTCGGATCCTGGTTTTTAATGGCTCATTACATTTTTTTCTCGTTTACCTAAGCTGCATCTCTAAATTTCTTAAAAATTCTCCTACTGCTCTTAGTGTCCGCACTATTTGCTTGACATTCCAGAACGGGTCAAAATAGACGACCCCTTGATTCATTTAAAACAGATGCCATGAGGATTTGGAAATTGATGGTGGTAAAGCTAATGCCGACTGGAACGGTGACTTGAATGCCCGCATTGTGTTCACATAATGTGCTATGCGTAGCGGGGGTCAATGTAACTTGTTTGTATCCTATGCGAGACAAGCTTCACAAAATTTCTCCTCCAGGGAGTTGCAATAAAGTCACTACAGGACTTGGGTATGCGCTTTGTTGAGGCGCATAGTTTAGGTTGCTTGATAGTCTCCGCAATGCGCACGGACCACATCTTGGTTTTACAGGAGTCAACGATGGTTTTTCCCCACCTGGCATGGTCGATTGGCTCTACACCCTTTGTGCTACAATTTGTTCAACCTGTTCATCTCAATTTCGTTGACTTTAAGGCAAACGGTACGATCTTGGCTTTAACATATGGGGGGCTAAATTGTTCGGTCTAGGATAAACGAAATTGGGGTCCCTTGTACTTGCTAGGATCACATCGAAAACTTACACTTGGATTCCTTGTACAGGCCTCCTCCAGGTGGTTGCAGCATCCGCACGGTTTATCCTGGCATCCTTGATCCAGGACGTGAACAATTCGAGGTCCAGCAGGCTAGGGGATTACGGTCGAAGCGATGTCAGCGAGGCAAAAATTTTCTGGCATGATTTAAATTTGATGAAGGAAATGTCTGCCCATATCCAGAATGTTCGATTCCCTGGAAGTCTAAATCTCAGTCCTTTGTTTTTTGTAGTGATTTGTTTTAATGTCCGGTATCAAGACCGTGAATGGTAATTCCAGATACCATTATAGAAAAAGACCGGAGTCGACTTCCATCTCTACATAGGGATTTTTCCTTCTGATTTCACGTCTATACCGGCTTTTTTTATTTCTGCACTGGCATTTCCAATGGTTACCATGGCTGGTGCGTGAACCTCTGTTTGATCATGTTCTTTTTGTTGGTCCATTGCTCGGTTGTCTCTCTCTCTTCATGTCTGGGTTGTTTGCGCGATCTGTTTATGGACTAAGCTCTTTTTTGTTTCCGTCAGTTACCTCTTCTAGGCCCGTTTGCTACAAGCCCAACGAGTTGACCATAGGAACCTGCTCAGTTGTGCTGTAGTTGCCCCTGATCCCAGCACACTGAACCCCGGCCTGATATCTCCTTTTCCTGCATTTTTGCTATTAGAGATATGGACATTTCATTTTTTCGTCATTGTGTCGTCGGATTCAAGATTTCATAGTGGTGGTCATTGTGAGGCTGTTTTCTTGCTTTTCTGCCTTCCTTTCTCTCCTGTTGTTTTGGAATCTGAAATCACATCATTTGGCGCATGGCGGTTGCAAGAATTTCTTTGCCTATTTCTGGGGTGCTTCTCAATGGCCTCGG
>BHFT01076107.1:0-35539 GCA_004320025.1 Laticauda laticaudata | reverse complement strand
AACAACGGATGGAACATTTTGCTCGTCCATTGTGTCCATTTTGCATCCGTTGGGCAGTGTGACAGGGCCTTTAAGATGGTTTTATCGCTTGTCAGTTGCATCCATATTTTTCCACTCTGGCCAATATCTTGCCAAGCAAGGCAACGTTTTTTCAGTAGGTGTTAAGGTCTCAGGTAGGATGATTTACTCAAGTGGTGGGCTTCTAATGCCAATGAAGAAGGTTCAGCAAGTTATTTAATTCCTGAGAAAGAATGAATCAGAATATTTCTCCTGTTTGGATCCCTTGCAATGAATGAGAGTGACGTTCTAAACCTGCTCTGCTTCTCACAAACTGAATTAAAACTGAAGCCTGGATAAGGCGTTTGTGCTGTGGAGAGGAGAGGTCCACTGGTTTTAAGATATGGTTGTAGATACTAGTTTCCGTCATAATGTGTGTCCCATTGTCAAGATAATCAAGATGCAGAAGGCAATAGCAAACTTGCATAGTTTGAATCTTCAATCTTAAAATTCCCTTAAGCAGAGATCAGCTCCTTCCTGAGGATTATCTGGATTAGTGTTTCTCAACATTGGCAGCTTGAAGATATGTGGATATGCTAGCTGGGGAATTCTGGAAGTTGAAGTTCACACATCTTTAGGTTAATTTCAGGGTTCAGAAATACTGATCAAGATGGATCAATTATTTGTTCATGACAGTAGTGCAAAAGTGACTTCCAGAAGTCATTTATAATACAATTCCATTCAATTACTACAGGACGCTGTGGTGAACTGCAATTTCCAGCTTGTTCACACAGAGAGAAGCAAAGAGATTGCCTGCAGATATATTAAACTCATTATGAGATCATCATCCCAAATAGTCCAGCACAGTGGCAAACTAGATGCATATGGGAAGTTCACAACCAAACAAAGACAAGTTCTCCCATTTCTGTTCTCCAACAACAGATAAAATACGTGATCCCAGAAGCACCATATAACAGATAAAGTATGTGATCCCAGAAGCACCATATAGCCATAGTCCCTGATAGCCAGATACTTGAAAAATTTATCCAGTCCACTTTTAAAATAATCTAAATTGACAAAATATGACACAATTTGTGTTATACAAAGAAGTTCCTTCTTTGATCAGTGCTGAATCTCCCTGCATTTAGAGTCAATGGCTGATGAAGTATAGAAACGGAAGAAAAAAAACCTTTAACCCCAATCCTTGGATTCTGCTCCTTGTATTTTCATATTCTTCATAGGCGTTGCTCCATATCTGCTTTTGCTTTAAATTATAAAATCCCTATTGCTATAGTTCTCCTTAAAGGAGAGCTCCATTTTGGCACCTTTTCCACATCTGCAGCAGGGTATGCTGATCAGGGTTTGAGAAAGTTTTTCAAATGTTATTACACCATATTTACTATACAGGTAGTCCTCGATTTACAACAGTTCATTTAGTGACTGTTCAAAGTTACAACAGCACTGAGAAAAGTGACTGATGACCGTTTGTCATTTATGACCATTACACCATCCCCATGGTCATGTGATTTATGTTCGAATGTTTGACAACTGGTCCATATTTGTGACTGTTGCAGTGATTCCCTTTTGTGACCTCCTGTCAAGCAAAGTCAATGGGGAAAGCCAGTGTTATTAATTTAACAGCTGCAGTGATTCACTTGACAAATGTGGCAAGAAAAGTCACTTAACAAATTTCTCTCTTAGCAAAATCAATTTTGGGCTTAATTGTGGTCATAAGTGGAGGACTACCTGTATTCGCAATTTTATTTTTAATTTCTCTTATGATCACTGTGCATGAATTATCATGCCAATCTTGCTACACATGGTGACATTTCCATTTATGTTATCCTCCAAGACACCAAAGTATGTTTTCTGAGCAGTCAGAGTAGCTCGGGTTCTGTTAAGGCATAGATAAATTGTTTTTGTGGTGGTTGTTTTTTTTTTGAATTTTTTTATTGTTTTTCAGTAAACAAATTTTCAATAAACAAACATATACAAACAAAACACAAAACATAAAACTTATTTTTGGAAAGCGGCTTCCGGGTTACATCTTTTTGTACAGACAAATTCGAATTCATGCTCACTTTTTATCCCATTTCATCTTATTTACCATTCAACATTTTCTATATAGCTTTTCCCCTCTTTTCACTCTCTTAATTCTATTTTATTTATTTCACATCTCAATTTAATCATGTTATGTGTGATATCTTTGTCTGTTCTATTTCAATTTTCTATTATCTTTTCTCATTAAACACAAATTCTCCTTGTATCACTGATTGAAGTATGACGCCTTTAAATCTTTCATTAAATTTAACACTTAAAATATATTAATACTTTTCATCTTGATTCTGCTAGTACATTCTAAAGCTACATACTATATTATAAAAGTAGAGTAATAAGTTTTATAATAATTAAACTAAATCCATAGCAAATTAAGCTCTATTATTAAATCCAGTTTTCTAACATATATTCAAATATTAAATACAATGCAATCTTATGAACTTTTGCAGAATCTCTTTTTTAATCATATTTTTACTCACTATCTCTGAATAATCTTGTTTCCTTACATCTTGTTGTAAACCTTTGTAGCTTCTCTTCCCTTTTTCCTTTCCTTCTCCAATCCTGCCTTTTTACCTCGTCTCTTAATCTCCACCTTCTTAATCTCCACTTCTCTGTATTCCTCTCCATTCAACTTTTTCTAATAGCTTCTCACCTCTTTTCACTCTCTTAATTCTATTTTATTTATTTTTCATCTCAATTTAAATCATTATGCATATATCTTTATCTGTTCTATTTCAATTTTCTATTTTTCTCTTTAACACAAAATTTCTCCTATAATCACTGATTGAATATGACGCCTTTAAATCTTTCCCTAAATTAACACTTTAATATATATATACTTTTCATTCTGATTCTGCTTAGTACATTCTTGAAGCTACGTACTATATTATAAGAATAAGTTTATGATATAATTAAAACAATAATCCATAGCAAATAAGCTCTATTATTAAATCAATTTCTAACATTATTTAAATATAAAGCAATACAATCTTGTGTACTTTTGCAGAATCTCTTTTTTAATCATATTTTTACCTATCTCTAAATAAATCTTGTTACTTTTTTTAAAACCTTTGTAACTTCTCTTCCCTTTTCCTTTCTTCTCAATCCTGCCTTTTTACCCCTTGCTTAATTCCCCCTTCTTAACTCCCCTTCTTCTGTATTCCTCTTTTCTTTGCTTTCTGACATTATATCGATTTTTCACCTTTATTTTTCCCTTTTTGGTTGTTTTTTAAGTCTTAATTTCTCCATTCTCTTTCCCCTCTTTCCCTTTTCTTCTTCAGCTAAAGTTGTTTGTTCATTAAGATGCTTCTTTCATCCCAAATCTTCTCTGTTCTTGTAGTTCTCGGTAGGAGAAATCGCCATTCTAAAAAATGGAAAACAGATCCAGAAGAGCCCTTCCCTTCTTGTTCCTCTTCTTTTAGCTTTTTAAGTTCATTTTCAGTTCATCAATAAATAGTGCCATTTGTAAAAGTTTTTTATACAACCAAATGTTTTTTGTCTTTCAAATAATGATTTTCAAAAGTCCCAAAGTCACCAAACATTCCAAATATTACACAGATTGCTTCATTTGGCACTTCTTCTTTATACTTTCTCTTCCTTGGTTATAGTTCAGTTACAAGCTCCAATTAAAATATATCTTTTAGAAGTCTTGTTATAGTTTAGCTCTGTTCTTTATAAATTCCAAGCAGAGCTCCTCCAACAAAATCTTAATATTATTCTTTTCTCTCCCTTCCCATTATAGCAAAAAAGTTCTTTTTTTTTTTCCCGATGCTCAGAAATCTTTTTTGTCCCCTTGACTTAGTTTTCAAATTTACCTGCTGATGCCAAAACGGGTTTTTTGATTTCTCCATTCTTTGCTTATCACCATAAGGAAGGAGAGTGAGAAAAAACAAAACTTTCCCTTTTTACTTTCATTCACTGCTTTTTCCGTCTTCGTCCGGAATAATGTATCTTTAATGAAGCTTAAATTCCAGGGTATTTAAATGTTACTTATTATCCCAGTTAGCCAAAAACTTTCCTTCTCAGCTTCACTTTCACCTCTGCACATTCTTATCCGGTATGGAAAGCTTCTTGTGGCAGCCATTGCTTGACCACCGCTCCACCGCTTTTGGAAAAGGGAGTTAAGTCAGCTGAGGAGGGGGGTTGCGATTCCCCCGGACCCCTGCTGGATCTCCTCTATCTTCAGTTACCTCTACGAGATAACTATAGCCCCCAAATCCAGCTGGATCGAGGGCACTCCAGCGGCAAGCGCAGCAGAAACTGCGCACAATCATGGATTCCTGCCACCGCCGAAGCCTTGCATACCGGAAGTGCTTTTTTGTGGTTGTTTTTCTGTTTGCACCAAAACTGTATCACTTTGCAATTGTATGCCCAGCTATCAAGTCTAATTCAAGATTTTGCCTATTCATAGTTAGCTATTAGCCTGCCTGGGTAAATAGCAGCTTTTCCAATAAGAGAACCTCAAAATACAAGTGTAACATTTAGCACAAACTATCCATTATAAATATTTTCATCTAATAAACATCAGCCTCTTTGATAACTCAGTAAATACAATAATTTTGTTTTCAGACATTTATTGCAAAGAAACATTTGGTAGGTGCTACCCTGATTTTTTAAAAGTCACAGGTTACATTAACTAACTTTGTAATGAGTAAACAGATTGAACCGAGTGAAAAGTGTACACTGGCAAATAGAGCAAGGACTTTGCAATTTTGACCGCAATCCGGATAGGACAGTTAAAATTTGTAGAGTTGTACAAAGTTTTGGAAGAGCACCTGAACTGAAATATCCTTGCAAAAGCCTCATCCAAGCAGATGCATTTTGACTTTCTGTACCTGAAGAAGTCCACTTGACTGGAGGCCTCAATCAAGGTTTAAGTGATGTCCTGACCATGTGGTCTAGAGTAGAGGGTCTCCAAACTTGGCAACTTTAAAGACTTGTGGACTTTAACTCCCAGAATTTCTGGCTGAGGAAGTCTGGGAGTTGAAGTCTACAAGTCTTAAAGTTGTCAAATTTGATCTAGAGATTATCTTCCCCCTGATTTCACTGGGATTTAAACACAACTAAAATGCATACCCCATGGCAGACTGCGGGAAGTTGAAGGAGGTAAAGACAATGGATAAATTGGATGAAATGATCAGCGATAACTGAAAAGTCCATATGAAACTTTGAGATTGCCACTAGGGATTGGTCAAAATGGAGAACATTTCCCCATATGATAATCAGGGCCAGACTTGATCCAATGACACTAAACTGATATATAAGAAGATTGTGCCTAGTACAAAACGGAAAACACATTTGTCAGTAAGTTAGATTTATCTGTAATAAGTTAGTTGCCTTATAATACTTTATATTTTAAATACTATTTTAGTCAAAGATGTGTATTAATTCTTAATCAATTTTCCTATATGTCATAAATAATACATATTATTTATATTATATATAAATAGTGCATTTGTGAGCACTGGAAAATATACTCACATATTCTATCCACAAAAGCACCATTGTTCAGCACCATTGTAATTTCTAATGGTTGTTGAACAAATGGTCATAAGTCAAGAACTACCTCTAGCTAGAACTGCCCTTAGGAAGCAGTTCGTCACATATAAATATTATGTACTATGAAAACACTTTCACAGATTTAGTTCTGTTTCATTCAACAATTCATTTGCTCGATACTTTTCTTCAATTTCAATCTCCTTAATTAACTAACCCTAACCCTCTGTTCATTACAATACAAACACTGCAACAAGCAACTTCAATAGGGATGCCAAAAGGAAACTGGGAATTGCAGTCACATGATGTCGTGATTAATAAGCAGACATAATTCATGTAATGACTGCAGCCAGAACTGATGTTGTAAGTTGGCATGGTCATTTACCATTTTTTATCATGTTTAATGACCGACTGTGGATAGCAGGTGAGGATTGGCTGTATGGCTTTCCCCTTTTGACAAAGTTTTTTTATAGTGATCTGCCAGGATATCTTCTCTGCTCAGTTTTTAGAATGTTGCTTCCTTACTATAAGCATGTTTGCCATTAACAAAATATCCAAATAGCCGCTACTGTTAATTTTCATAAATACATACAAGCATACATATATACAAAATGTTTTTTTTTTAATTCTTCCATCCTCAGCTGCATAAACTCCTGAAGCAGTGTGTCCTGTTTCTGGTTTCAATTATACATTCCCAACACACAGTTGTTACGGAAATTAACAATTTACTTAAAGTTGAGGAGATAACAGCAGACAAGGAATGCAGAAATAGAGCCTCTGAAAGAAGCTTGCCTGTGTAGGTTTACTTGAACATGAGCAGACAGTCAAACTCCAGTCCAGAGTTCCAAGAGCCGGGTTAATGTTGTCAGCTAATCCAGAAGTCAGAATTTCAAGAGCAGAATTTTACACAAACACCATGCAAAAGCTGGAGATCAGACAGTTTATTCCAATGAGGAATAACGAGTTGCCTTGTAATCAGGCTGCAGCCAGCTGCCTTTGATCAAGAAATTTACTCCCTTGCTTGACAAGAAGACTCACTGAAGTCTGCACTTTGTTTTCTGCTCTTCTCACCAGGTATGGGGGCTTGGAAGCCTGCTGCACCCATCTGACTGCTTCCAGCTATTCAGGTAGTGTCTATGTTTGATCAGCCGTAGGTAATTCTTAGCTTTGTGTCTACTGAGGCTAACATTTCATAGATTCTGCTGCAGCAGCTCCTTCAAATTCAAATTCAGACCCAGCCATAATGCAGTGCACCAATTTCCACAAGCATTGTACCATCGAGACAGTGGCAAATCCATGAAACTTCCCAATGCTGATGATTCCAAGGTAAGACATGATGCAATTGTCAACAAATATTCTTCTGATGCCAGCATCTTACAAATAAATCAGTAGAGCTGAATTACTTCTTCCCATTCATTGATCGGCCAGATTCCATTAGGCTGGACATTGGGGGGTGAATTTTTCCAATCCCACACTTTGACAGGAACCTTCCAGCCTTTACCATAATTGGCTTCAATATAGTGGAGGGTTTCACATGGCACATGTACCTTAAGTTCTAGAAACTCAGTCCAGCACAGGGTAAATTTGGGAAAGAGGTACCTGCAAAACAGAAGAAAGATAAGACAGTATAGGTAAAATGCTACCAATAACAAGTAGGTTATGTTTTTAGATGATTATGTGCAGACTGCATAAGCAGTATGCAAACTTAGTTTCTGCAGGTAACATATTATTATATTAAATTATTATGGAAAGTTGTTGAACAATTTATTCTAATTCTGCTAAGTTATAATGACAGATCAGAGCTATTTACAGCACTGAAATGCAATCTTCAAACTCTCCAAGTCCCAAGGAAATAAATTCTCCTCCTTTTTAACCTTTAAGCAGGCATTTTGAAGTGCATAATCATGAGAACTAGAGACATTTATGTTGTTAATAAACATAAACATTTGAATTTCTGGACACCCGTTTCTTTAACCTGCTTCTGAAAGTGTTTTTACACTAACATTTTTACAAATTGTCCAAGTACCTGCTTTGCAGACTGAATTGATGAAGCACAAAGAAACAAAATTCTTCACTAATGATCAAAATTGAAACAAGATACAATCAATCACATCTTTGGCCAAAGGAAGAGGAACTAACATGGTGCCCCTGAAATTCCTCCCATTCTTTGAAAAAAAAATTTTTTGATCCAAAGATCAAAATTTTTTTGATCCAAAGATCAAAGATCTCTATACTGTACAATAAAATCAAGCTTAGTACCAACAACTTTCTGGTTAAATGACTGGCCTTTTTCTTTCCCATTTCCTCAACTTAATTTATTCAGATAACTTATTTCCCTTCCCAGTTTAGTTACTCACAGAGTGGATTACAATCATTCAAAAAATATTCCCTATTCTAATACAGTAAGTTGATCCATCAACATCTACTGATACAGCAAAAGACAAACAACTAAGCAATAAACACAGCTGATAGTTAAACAAGAACAGCAGTCCTAGAGAAGACTGATGATAATCTGAAATGTTCAAATACAGAAAAATCTTAAGCTTAATTTAAAAAAAAAAACAGTTCAGAAGCAGATGAATGTTCCTAAGTAGAAGCAAAGAGGATTAATTTCTAAGAAGCACTCATTGCTATTCACCATTCCTTGATTCCAAAAAGTGGGTTAGTGGGGCCTTTGAGGATTCCAAAAAGCTAATGTGGGAGACAATAACTTAAAATTTCCAGATGCAAAGCCAGTTGGAATCTTGCAGTTATTTAGCTTCTTGCCAGTATTTGAATTGTATTCAGAAATGGAAGTCTAACATGTTGTAGCAGGTTCTGCAAAGTACCTGCAGAAGGAGACACTGTGAAGAAGCTAAATATCTGGGGCTGATATATGTGAGCCAATGTCCTAATTTTTTTTTTAATAATCAGGCCAATGTTCTCCAAAAACCTTAAAACCCAATACAGAAGAAGCAATTATTTGTTGGGTAGTAAGCTATGAAACAGATAGTTCTTTGGTAAGATTTCCCCTCTACAAACACCAACTCTGAGTCATACTTAAATTTCTTGCCCGATTTGGCCTGGGTTCCTCCATTCCACATGTGGTCATCCTCTTCATAGAAGAAAAAAATATCAAGCTTCACTTCATCTTCTCCTCCCTGGAAGGACAGCTCCAAACTATCTTCAAACTATATAGAAAGAAGGGTAAATGAACTTAAGACACAGATAATAAAACAATTAAGCATCAAAATCATTGCTTGATACCCTTCCAACCCTGTCATTCTGAACTCTCAAATTTGAATATTTCCTAGCAGTATTTTGAAGATAAAAACATCTTAAGAATTAATAAAAAGCAGTTGAAGGAAACAGATATGACACTTTCAATTTCCCAATAAATTTGGTCAGGAAGGGGAATCACTTAAGAGTGGCAAGATTATTAATTTTATGCCCAGCCTATTAATAAATATAACAGCAACACAGAAATGCAACAAGTCTTCAGCAGTTTTTTAAAAATTTCTTGTCTAAATAAGCTGAACTAGAAGTTGAAGAGCAGAAAATCTTAAATTTCTCACTGCTCATAAATGCTAATAAAACTAACAGGGCTGAAAAGTCAAGAAGTACAATAATTATAACAGAAGAGAAAGATGTGCAAGTTAGCTCAAGACTATCTCTGCATGATAACACAATTCAATATTTACAAAGTGCTGAGGGCTGCACCATTTGCCCCACCAGGGAAAGAAAAAAAGAACAAATCTCTATGTTTTGAGAAAACATTGCTTCTGGGAGAATAACAGCTGGTGAAAAAAAGAATAATTTGCAAGAAAACTGATGCAGGGCCTCTATCTGACCGGGAGTGTGTTTTGATTTAGGAAATTGTAGCTACTTTTATGTTGAATTGCAGCACACAATCCTTGCACAGCTTTCTGTTTTGTTTCATTTATCCTCATAATAATCCTGTGATGTAGGTCAAATCAAGATCCTGATTGCTCCTAACTAATCAGTAAGCTTCAGAGATGAGAAAGGATCCAAAACCAGGTCTCCCACTCCCCATGATCCCAATGCAGTCTTCTAGCATAATGTTTTTTTTCAAACTAGGCAATTTTAAGATGTAATGAACTTCAACTCCCAGAATAACCTAGTCAGCATGCCAGCTGGGGAACTCTGGGAGTTAAAGCACCCACATCTTAAAGTTACCAAGTTTCAAAAATGCAGTGTTTTTATAACCTAATTATTCATTTAATGTCTCAGACAATCTGAAAAAAGGATTGGCAAGAAAGAAAAGTATGAGTCAAACATATTCCTGTATTCACCAACCTTGCCAAATTTGTGCTTTAGCGGTAACCCAGCCTTCTGAAATTCTGGAATAATATCTGGTTTGTAGTTTTGAATAAAAACCCCCAAGTCCAGGTCTTTACTGTAAGGAATAATATTGCACTGTCTGTACCAACCTAAATATACAAGAGATTCATGAGAAATTTAATACATAATCATGCAGCTCCAACGATGATGAGAAAAGAGGACAGAATAATTAAATTAAGGCATAAAAAGTATACCCCAAAGTTTTCCCTATTAAAGAAAGATGGAGAATTCAATTTCCCCTCTAACAATCTGCTGCATTTATATGGTTGAGAAGATTTCATCCTCCTGTTATCTATGAAGGCAACAGAAGGACAATTTTGGGAAATACTTACATTTAAGAGTTAATTCCCATTTTCACAAATGAAAATGGTTGGTTTCTTTCTTCTAAGATAGAAGTCATGTGGTTTACATATTTGGAGAGATTAGTTTCTTTATAATTAATGAGAGAAATTATATCTAAAATCTGTAAGTTCCCACACAGTTTGAAAAATCCAGCTAGAACCATTTCTGATAAACTAGATGCAACCTCTCTTTTCATGACAGAAATGTTCCAAACACAGGGGCCTAATTTTTGCAAGTAACTTTATTTGCAAACACAACTCTGAGTGGCTAACATGTGAATATAATAGAAAAATAATATTAAGAAAGAGTAAACATCTACAGCGGTGCCCAAGACTAAACCCAGACAAAACAACTTTGTGGTGTCAAAGACTAAACCCAGCAAAAGCATCTCAACTGGCCATGTAACTTCCCGATCCCACATGATGATAAAATCATAATAACCTTGTAATTAATTCTTTCCTCATATTTTTAGCATTCGAGAACATTTTGGGCAGCATTGTGTTTATAAGACACTGCAGTCCTGAATTCCATAATCGAGCAATATCTGTGTGAATTAACTCAACTGAATGACATCCCCGCCCCAGGAAATATTAAAGGGTTTATACAATTTTTCAGTATTCTCTTATGTTTTTAAAAAGGTACACAGAGAGTAACGGGGCCTCCTTGCACCTTACTTTTCTGCAGATCAGGAAGCAATTGGCATTTGTGAGCTATTTCATTTAGTTTAGATTAATCCCACATTAATGCTTTATTAAAAACATTATTTTCATACTTCCACCTACAAAACTGGTAAATCCTTCCCAGCGCTTCTTTCTAATTTTTAAAAGAAAAATTTTAAACCTGTTTTAAAGTGTTTTAAATTTGGTTAATTAATTATGTAAACCTATTATTGCTCATATTTTAGTATTAGTGATATTTTGGAAAGTCCATCTCTTGCTCCTGCATATATTTTACCTGGGAGGTTTCACTGAACTTTTGAGCAAAGCTGCAGAAAACTATGGAGTTTAATCTATGAATTACAAACTATTTTGATGTAGGATATTTTTCTTACAAATATTTAAATGACCTGCTATCTCCACCATTTCACTGAGAAGTTTCCACTTTTTTCAAGGTCACCCCCAAGGATTAGGCATGATATACCAAATCAAATTAAGACACAGGATGTATCCCCTGGTTTATTTTATATGCAGAGCAATATGATCCATAAATTAAAAGGGCTGTGAGATAAGACTGAGAATGCCAGTGAATTCAGAAGTTTTAATTGTACATTTAAATAGGTATGTAAGTCACATCATATAGTCTGTGATAATATACCGGTATCTGTAACAAAATCTACTCATTTATCTTCTGAAGCAAATATTTTAAAAGAGATTGGAAATCAAAACTCTGCCAATACATCATACCTGATGGTGAAAAGATAGATATGCATATGCCAAACTCTTCTTGTATTGGATTCAGATAAAAGCTCCCTGATCCCACCAAAAATATGCTTGAATTAAGGAGGCATCTGTAGCATGGCCAGATTTGTCCCAGAACACCATGATCTCCTCCTGAATTTCCTTAACTTAAAAACATGATTTCCTGGAATTACCCAGCTTCTATGTAAGCAAGGAAATATGTAGCTTCTTTAAGGAAATGCAGGCAGATATGGTATGCATCCCCACACTGCTCCAAATCACCTTTTTGCCTTTGGGAATGTCATAATGAACACTCCTACTTATGTAAGAGTGTACTTAAATGAACCAACCAGACGTGGACCAAGCATGCTGGATTATAACTACCAGTACTCCTAATCAACATGGCTCTTTAATTCATTTAAAGAGTGTGAGGTAAAGAAAACTGCATTCACGCAATGTTTAACTCATTGCAATAACAGTTGGATCTTGACGCCAAGACTAATATTTATAAAATCTCCCTGCCCAAGTATCAGTGGGGTAGAAGACTGAGGAAGGACTCTCTTGCACATACGTTTCTGGGGCCATCGTCTAAGACAAGCTAATTTTCATTCGTGTGCATTTTGTGCTTCCATGCGTTCGATCAGTGTAGTCTTCACACCCGGTGTATTTCTGCCATGTACACCAGTTTGATCATCTTGTCCCTCAGGCTCAACTGCCAGCATCGCAGAGAACACTTCTGGCTTCCAACCCAAATGCAAGTGACTTACCTAGGCAGGTCCCACTACTCAGCCAGAATTGTACTCCTAAATTGTTCAGTGTCAGAGCAGAAAGATGCAGCAATGCCTTGGCTTTTTTCCTGAACTCCATTGCCTCAGGAGATGTATCATCAGGGTACAGCTAGAAAAGAAAGGAAAAGGAAAATGCACTTGTTTAATCTGTACCTTGGCTTCCATGATCATTTCTTATTTTTCCTTACCAATATTTAGAATTCTCCCAGGAGAAATAAGTAACTGTTACAAGTAAAGTGGCTGCTAAATGGGAAACCACTTGAGTTCCAAAGCAGCTTCAAGCTGGAAAAAGACACTTGTCATTTCACACCTTTCCCTTTTGTTTGCCTGATAACTGCTCCTTAGGAAGCAGTGCCTGTTTAATGTCTTATACACATCAAAAACAATGAGATTATATCACAACCCAGGGCTGGAGCTTCCTAAACTGTTTATTCTCTTGAAATCCCTTCCTTTTCAATCTCCCCAATTTGCAATTTTGTAACAGGAAAAAAAAAAATCACCAGTCAGGCAGAGAAAAATACATGACTGTAATGGTAATCACATACATGACTGAGGGATACTACAAAAGGCCATAAATGTGGTCATGTGGTTATAGAATTATTTGTTCAGCATCGCTGTAACTTCAAATGGCTACTGAGTGGTCGGTAAGTGAGGACTATCTGCAATGAATTTGTATTTAAATGAAGGTTCTTATTATTTGTTCTCTTGGAAAGTGGAAGGAAGGAGCCACAGGATCAGATACAGGCCCAATTCAAATGGGTGATGATAACCACAGGGGGAAGTTGACAAACAATTTAAAACTCAAACTTATGGAGTCTTGTGTAACAAAATCTGATACAATATGACATATTTGCAATGAAATCAATTCTCTGCTCGTGCTGAAAAGCATTGGCAAGTTTGAAAAATAGTCATTTGGACACTGACATGGGTGGTGTCTATAGACAGACAGACATTTAGACAGATAGAAAGATTAGCTTTGGATCTTAATGTCCATCAAAAAATCGCCATTGCAATCCAATTTTCATCTTCACCAAATAATGCACTTTACAATTCCCTTCTGCATTTATAATAAGATAGCTCATATCTTAGTAAAGCACAACACAATGTTTAACCCACAGAAACTTTCTCTTTTTTTAACGCAACTCTTCTTTTCTATCTCCCTGCTGTGCTCAAATGGTAGGAAAGTGTTTCTTGCAATGAAACACTGTTCATTGCAGTTTCACTGCTAGGCCTTCTATATTCATTCTTTGGCGCCATCAAGTGTCAAAGCCACAAAGCAAATCTTTGCAGTTAGTCACTAAATAGGATTAAGCATGGAAATGTAGCTGGCTATTAGTCTGAAAAACTGAAGTACTGGTTGCCTAAAGAGGGAAAAGATTAATTCAATTAGGATTTCACCAAAACGATGGCCAATACTCAAAAAAACATGCATCTGTCTCAGGGCACCCAAAAGAACTGTGGGTTTGGCTTTCCAAACCTGGGAAAAATGGCTTTTTGAAGGAGATGAAACAAATTGCAAGTAATTCACTAGATCCTAGGCTATGTAGTAAGAGAACCAGTTGATGTAGTGATTAAGGCATCAAACTAGAACCCAGGAGATTATGAGCTAGTACCACCACAAACACAAAACCAGCTGGGTGACTCTTTCTGAGTCCTGGGAAGCAGGTAAAGGTAAACCAGAGATTAATTGTAAAAATTATGCTTCTCTGAGTTCCAAACAGTCATGAGACCAAGATTTCTGCCACTTTGCAGTGAAAAGCTAAGTGCAATATTAGTAGGTTTACAATGGTATAGCTGGTAATTATAAGTTGATTAAGTCTACTTGGTACCATTGATTTGCTACAAATGAAAGATGCATCCACGTATACCTTTTAATTTAAATAACATCTCCATTTGGAACATTTGACAAGAATTAGCGAACATTGTTATTTCAGTGCTGGGATGTGGAGGAGAAAGATGACCATAGTGGAGATATTGCACATTTTGGAGGCAGTGTTGACAGGGATATAATGTCATTTTTATTAAACCAATTAATTCAAACAAGAAATGATACTAACCTGGAAGAATGATCGAGCTTCTTTGTACCGACATTCAACAAATTGAGAGTGAGATCTTTCTTCGAGGAACTTGGATGGCTCTTTTGGAACCTGGACTATTAATCCATCAATGGAAAGAGTCAGTAATGCCATCCTGTTACAAGAAGCAGAAAATGATATTATCCTGTCCAGGAGAATGCAACAGGAACTAGATATTTCCTTTTGAATTTGCATTAAGATGCTAACAAATGCACCATTGTTGTTCCTTCTGACACACAAACACAACTTGAATGTTCACCATAATGTTTTGTCCATCTTAATCTGCTATTCTCAATCTATCCAATTCATTTGATATACACCTAACACAGAGCCAAAACGATTGTAACAATTGGGTGACAGAGCTGCCAATCAATGGAAAGCAACATTGGGTACCACCTCCTGGGTTCTATTCCAACAGGAAGAGCACAGAACAGAGAAATTTGTGGGATGAAGGCAGAAGGACAGATTTGAAAGTCACTTGGAGTCTAAGTTTGGGAATGTCTCTTTGTGTCACTGACACAAGCCTGGGAATAATTTTAGAGACTGCTATAAATAAAAATAGGATATAAATAATTTTTAGAAATAAGTCAATTTGTTTTAAAACCCATTTTTGGGGATTTAATAAAAATCAGTGTATTCCTTATTCCTATATTAGCTGTCCATCTGTACTTCCTTTATCTTTCCCATATTCTCCCTGTTTGAGACTTAAAAGAATTTCTGTACTCTAAAAAGGTTTTAGTGGTGGCATGAAAAGGATAATCCCTACTCTCCCTCCACAGTAAGAAGGGAGGGTAGGGAACACAGCTATGATGCTTTAACAATTTATTTGAAGGTTGCTTTGAATGCATCACATGTAACTGGAAGGAATATAAAATAAGCAGCTTTCCAGCTCATCAGCTGAACCTTCTGACAAAGGACACATTTAATATGAATGCACGACAACAATACTAGCACACGGCAATTGAACTTTGAATGTGTTCCATGATGGCAATGCTGTTAATCAGGAAACTCAATATAATTGCCTTAATTAAGTGAATCAGATACTTTCACATTTTAGAAGCAGCTCATCCAAAGTAAAAGAAGAGAGATGCCCTATTTTACTTAAAAAAGCACATATCTCATCACTGGGGAATTGTGCTTTTTTTTTTTTCATCTAGGATGTATTATGGGGTGGTATAGTGTCATTTTTCTTGTTTGATTCACTCCTCCATATTCAGAGGTGGGCCTTCTTTTGTTCAGAGGTTACCATAATTTAAAGCCACTGACATGGGATTTCTTTGAGGGTGCAGTTCTTTTGTCTGCTCTGAACTTGCTGTCAAATAATGTTGTGAGGGAATTCTCATCTCTGCCATCACATACAGAAGAGAGGAGGAGGAACCTAATGGCCTCATTACCGGCATTAATCAAAAGTACAAGTTCACTTTCCTGGCACAATTTTCATCACTTTCATATTCCAAGCTGTCTGACTTAATCTCAGCCTTTTGGAAGCAAGTACTGCACAACAGCGGTGTTTTGCAAGAGGAGCTTTATCATCCTATACAACAACAACAACAAATACTGCCCTGCTGTTTCTTACTTGTTATAGGCTCCAGAGTAGCGTCCAAAGTGTAGCTTCTGGAAAGGCACAAATGCCCTGTCCATGTGTAGCTTCAGACGTAGCGGCCCATGCCAGAGGTAGTTGCCACTCCTCTCATAGAAGACGACTAGATGGATAGCATGAGTTGCCTGCTTGAAGATGTAATGCAGGGGGACTTCTGTTCCAGACAGATCCTCCATGCCTTCTAAACGTGGATCTTTACTCTGAAGTTTCAGCCACTGAAATCCCATTCTCTCAGCAGCCTGAAACAAGCCCACCTGAAACCAACATAAAGTTTTCGTTCCTTCATCAAGCCATGTTTCACCATACAGTTCCTTCTGGATTGAAATGAAAGCAAATAATGGCAGAAGAGAACCATCTCATGGCAATTTCACCACCCTTTTCCAAGAAGCTGTTCTTGAGCAAACTATTCTTTTTTTCAGTTCAATCAAACGTCTCAAGATAAAGTCAATAAACCACTCTGGCAGAAATGAACCTCGATAATGGCCCAAGCAAAAATGTGACATCTCTAAATGTTAACATCAAGTCCTTCTCCAAGAATTTTGCTGCTACTTCAGCAGCATATCTTGGATTACTGTATGACTTACTTTCCAAAGGTTTCTCAGGAAATACATCACCACAGATAATTAATTTCATGCCCAGAACAGGGCATGGGATGAAGGCCACATTGGTCATCCTTCTGCAGATTTCTCAGTGGCATTCAACTTTGTTTGATCACAATATTCTTTTGGACTGCCTGGTTTTTAAATAACAATTCAAATTGATGTTGTGGAAGGAGAGGTGAAACCCTGGAACACTTCAGCGGGCTCTCCATTTTGTTTAACATTTACACGAAACCAATAAGAGAGATCATCCAGTGGTTAAGTCTTACCTTTCCACCTCCACCATATAAGAAATGCAGTGGAAGTCTTGACTCAGTGCTTAAAACTGTGAAGAACTGAATGGGGCAAACTATTGATATTCTGATTGTTTCTTTTGATGGGGCTGTGTTTCTCTCGAAAGAGCTGGTACAGCTAGTCCTGGAATTACAACCACAATTGAGCCCAACATTTCTGTTGCTAAGCGAGACAGTTGTTAGGTGAGTCTTGCCCCATTTTAAGACCTTTCTTGCCACAGTTGTTAAGTGAACCACTGCAGTTGTTAAGTTAGTAACACAGTTTTTAAGTGAAGCTGGCTTCCCCACTGAGTTTGCTCACCGGAAGGTTGCAGAAGGTGATTACATGACCCCAGGACTCTGCAACAGTCATAAATGTGAGTCAGTTCCCAATCGTTGTAACTTTGACTAGTCTTTAAACAAGTCAAGGACTACCTGTATACAATCTAATACGTTTCTTAGAGTTAAGAAACGTCAAAGTCAATTTCATAGAGGGCCGCATCAGGGTTGTGTTTGACCTCAGGGGTGGGGTAGTCATGGCCAGCTCAATGTCACTCATGTCAGGGGCGCTTATGGTGGCCCGACTCCGTCAGCAAAAACGGGCTCCCAAACTCCCTTTTTTGTTGTGATGGCATTCTGCAATCCTCTGCCAATGAAAATGGAGCTTGAGAGGGCTGNCACTCATGTCAGGGGCGCTTATGGTGGCCTGACTCCGTCAGCAAAAACGGGCTCCCAAACTCCCTTTTTTGTTGTGATGGCATTCTGCAACCCTCTGCCAATGAAAATGGAGCTTGAGAGGGCTGCCTGCAGCCCTTGCATGCTGTTTTCGGCTCCTGCAACCCTCTGCCAGCAAAAACGGAGCTCCTGAGCTCCATTTTCACTGGCAGAGGCACCAGGGGCCAGTTCTTTGCTTTTCCCAGGGCGGCCCTGCGGGGCCAGATCTAAGCACCCCACAGGCCAGATCCACCCCCCAGGCCTTGAGTTGGACACCCCTGAGTTAGAGGCATCTGCTAGAACAGTAGTTAGAAGCCACAGCAGAGTCTACAGTCTAGAGCCAGCTTTGGTGAGCCTGCCAGTAATGTCTCTGAATCAGAAGGTGTTGAAAGGAGTGATTACAATGTCACCATCTCTCAGGCTCCAATTCACTCCATGCTCCAATTCCAGTTCCACACTCTTCATGTGGCTCACCTTAAAGAGAACCTGGAATTGGAATCTTACATGCTAGTGCAAAAGGTGGCTGCTGACTTGCCGATTGGCATTAATTGTTTCAGAAAAAAAAAGGTTTGCCTTACCAGAGCTGCTACTGACTGTCAATAAATTTCTGGTCCCAATACAAGATGCTGGTGATTACCTATAAACCCAATTCAGCTCGGACCTTTGCTAGCATTAGGACATCTTCTGCAGATGGACTCCACCCACCCTATTTCATCTAGTGTGGAGTGATTGGGGATGGGGGGGGGGAAATCAGACAATGACATTATCAGGGGAGCCTCTCCCTCTGGGAATAGCATCACCCTGGCAATCAGATATCCCCTCCCCCACCCTGATGTCCTTTAGAAGAATGTCAAACTGTCCTTTTTCAACAGGCATTCAGGTGGAAGATCTTAAGTAAGAAGGAATGGCACTTTTTATGTATGTAAATCATTTTATGTAATCGTTTTATTGATTAGTAAGTCTTGTTATCCTGTTTTTAATCTAGGATTTAGTTTTTGTAAGTGGCTTAGAGTAAAAATAGTAGGGAGTATACAAATGTGGGCAAAGAAAAACCCCAAACAGGCACCTTTATCCTCTATATCTCTATACTGCATCCTATTAAATGACAGCAAACTTCAGCAGTTAGAGGAAGCTGGAAAAAGACATTTACTTCAAGTTTCCAGGTTTTGTCCAGTAGTCCAAAGGTGGTATAGCCCCGTGGGGTACAGAAGTACTTGCATTCTGAGCGACTGCCATCAGAGAAGGTCTGAAGCTGCTCCAAGTCTCGGTCAATCAGTTCCAAAAGGAGAGGATCGATCAGATGCACAACTATGTTGTGGCTGGTCACCAAATTCAGAAATTTTCTCACCACATGCTGTTCAAATTGTTTTAAAAAAAGGAGAGGAAAAAAAAAACATCAGGAGTAAATGTCTGCTGAAAATCTGCACCAAAATAATAATACAGATATAGTCCTCAACATGCAAAAATAATGGAGCCTGCCCATTATGGTTGCATATTACAGTGGTTGTAAAAAGGATCAGTCATGTGACAAATCAGATTTTAGATTTTTTTTACAATGGTTGTTAAGCAAACAGAGGTCATTAAGCAAACAACACGGCCGTTAAGCAAACCAATGGTTGACTAGGGGCACTGTTTTGCCAAAAACCAAAGTGCCAGGTTTTGACAAAACTGTCATAAAAATGCAGTGATGTGACTGCCAGTTGCTGCAAATGGTCTTACATGCAGCCATGTTCCCGAGTGCTTGAAATTTGGTTATATGGCACAGAGGGGGCTCAATCATTGTAACTCCCCTTTTTCCAGTCAGTTGTAAGTTCAGTCACGAAGCAACTTGTCATAAATTGAGGACTATCTGTAATAATTTGAAATAACTATAGCAATCGTTCTAAAATCATGATTTTGATCATGAGCATCAAGAGATTTTGTATAAATAACTATAGTTAATGTAACAATGGCTATTGTAGAATATTTGCCAAAAAAATCAAACTAAAGGTTTTGTTTTAAAGGAAGCTTAAAAGTTTAGGATAAATTTGGGTGCCAAAACCAAGGCTGGGAGCCTTTTCAGGGTAGAAAGCTGCATTCAATCTCCTTCAAGGTGCTAGGCATGACCCTTGAAGAAGTGCAAGTGGTAGACATTAATTCTTCATAAATGAGCTACAATTGTTAAAATAAAAGTATAGTAATTCAACACAAATTATGCAAATATTCCCCTATGTATTTAATATTCTTTGGTAATTATTATTTTGCACTAATTTGCCTCACACCATTGCCTCCCTCCTTTTCACTGAGTTGCCTCTTCCGCCTCAAGCATGTTGTTTATGAGAAATAGTAAAATCAGATGTATTTACCCATTGACTATTGTCTTGTCCTGCTTTGCTCCCTTTAACCTTGGGGAAAACTGCTCCATTCTAACAAAACCAAACAAGAGAAATAAAGCTCTACACCTCCAGTCTCAACCGTATCACGAAATTATAACAAAAAACAGAGCTTCATTGCTTTTTACTACCAAGCAAGTGTACTTCAGAATAACATTTGGTATCTCTGCCTTCTGAAAATGATCTTGTAGGTTGCTTGTTTATTTTGTTCTTGCTGGCATATTTTAAAACACTAGAAGCTGTTTAGATCTGTAAATCTGGGTTTGTGTGTAAGTAATAAGAATCATGAAACGTTACCTTTGGAGGGAGATAATATTTATAATAGTACAACTGGAACAGGAGAAAGATTGAACTGGTCAAAGTAAGAAGGCCCAGCACTACGTTTTTGTTAATTCTCTGCATCGGTCATTTGAACCCTCCTGGTATTCATTAGAAAGCAGCAGTTGGTGCTTCTCATCTTTTTAGATGGCTTATTGTGAGTTTCAAAACTGGGAAAACATAAAAAAAATTGAATTCAATTAAAAAGTTACAATAGCTTTTTCAAAAGCAAAGCTGTTGTTCTTCTATTTAAATAATTATCCTACCACCTAAGTTTTGAGATGCAATTAAAAACTCATCATTCAAAATTAAAAAGTTATTTCATTGATTCAGATGATTAGGTGCAGTTTTATTTTGGATATTGCTGTGAACAAGTTCATGTCTGCAGCAACAGTGCTTTGAAGGTGTCACTGGGCAAACTTCTCTGAGAAGGGCATCCCATAAGTAAGATACCTTCTTGCTTACCTTTTACCTCTTTTCACCTACTCATTTTGGGAGAAGAACATTATCTCAAATCATTTCTGCGAGCATGTAAAAGCAGATTCTCAACAAGAATGAACTTTGGGTCCTAGTCGAGGGAGCATTTAATTTGCTGGTACCAATTTCAATATCAATCTTGAATCCTAAAGGAGATAGGCCTTGTCTTTATAATATTCCTGGAACACTCAGGCAAACTGCAGATACAATAATCCAGAATGTAATTGTGATTTTTCGTGATATGACTGTGATTGTGTGGTTTGAGTTTGATTATCTTTGGTGCCATGGCACTATTATTGTGTCATTTTTGTTTATTAGTATTATTTTTATTGTTCCTTGGTTTTAATTCCTGTTCACCACCCAGAGTGAAATTATGAGATGGATGGCAATATAATTCCAGATTAGAAACTTGTAAAATGAAGTAGTAAAACAAATGTTTATTGAGACACCTGAATGGATAGCATAACATTTCTCCCAAGATAACAGAGATCTACTATCAGGATCTGAAGCATTCTAAGCAAAAGCAGATTACATGAAGTAAATGGGTTCCAGGTGCATCAAGGCAAAAAGAAGAAATAGAATCAACTAACAAATGAAACACATTGCAAAGGCAGATTCCATTTTCCAAACTCCTTGTGTCCAGGTACTATGTGTGTCACACACATAATAGTAAGCAGGCTTGTGCAATGTGAGAAGTGGCTTTGATCCTTACACTGACTCCTGAATGAAGCTGAAAGTGGAGAAGCATTCCTGAAAGAAATGAGTTTCAGTCTGAGTTAGATATACTCCAACAGTTTTTCAATAGAAGAGTGTTAGCTGTTTTCTTAAAACTTCCTTAATTTACTGCTTATTACCCAATGCTGTTTGTAATATTCCATTTCCCCCCACATATCAAAGTTTTAGTTTCTTTGAAGGAAACCTCACAAAATAGACTAAAGAAACCTCACAAAATAGACTAAATTTAGTTTTTCTTCTTCTTCACATCAACTAACAGAGGCAAAATACTTGTGCAGATTCTGGATACAAATGTGCAAATGTGACTACTACTTATTTGGATATTCATAATTTTCTGGAAGATTCCTGCTAGTGCTTGAAAGGACAACTTTATACAAACAATGAGCATAAGCCAGTCACTCGTGGTATGCCCATGGAATGACTGATTCTCTTCCAAATATGGTTGTAGGCAAAACTAAATAAGAACTACAGAAGCTTGATATCGGCAGGCGTCACTGAGACCGCAGTCTTTTTAGTGAAATGTGTTATCTTCCCTTTCTAAATGAAGTAAAACCCTAACACGACATTTATGATGTACTCCCCACCTCTCTTCCAATCCTGAAAAATTAAACACGCGTGAGGAAACCCGAGTCTTCTCCAGATGCCCATGAACTACAATTCCCAGCATCCCTCACCATTGGCCATGTTGCACCAGTAGCTGGAGGGCTACCAGTTTCTTCTTGCTCAGGTTGAGACTGGGAAGCTTTCGGGCACGGAGAAAGCTGTTCACGCGAGCGCCTGAAAACCTTTTATTTCCCCGTCGTGCTAACATCTCTCTTTTTGGCTTATCCGTTCAAGGCTGCGTGCGGTATAAAATGAAGGCTAACAATACGACGTTGATGCCCTTACCTGCAAGGCGGGAGGCGAAGTGGGGGAAGACCGTAAGACGCAAAGGACGGGCACTTTTGCGGCACTTAGCCACCGTAAGGCAAGGCCGCCGCGCTTTACGGCAGCTGCGCTTTGCAGCGATGCCGGGCCAGTTGCGCGAAGGCAGGAAGGGGGGTGTGAGGGGGTTTCGGTGTGGTTGTGGTGTTTTGTAGTGGACGGCTCGATTCGCAGCGGAGGGGGGGGGGGAAACAGCCTCCACCCTGAAGGCTCTCTTGCCACTCTTCCCCTCCCCCTTTAAAAATAGGTTTTCTTAATTTTAATGCAACGTCCTCGCGTGGCAACTGCCGCTGGACGGTTGTTTTTTTTTTTATTTTGCAGCTTCACGGGTGGCGGCGCCCTGGGGGAGACATCAGTGCAGTTGGGAAAAGGAAAGTGATGGCGCTAGGCGGAGAGCCGGCAATGGAAAAAAAATCCAGGACTATCGCCTGGCTGTTAGGAGAAAGCGATTTGCTGGGTTTTTGTTTTTGTTTTTTTTTTGAAGAATGTTGATCTTCAAGTAGGATTTTTTTTTAAAAAAAAATGAAGACATGGCGAAACTGCAGTCAAATGCATTTCATTAATTTCCTCGAAGCAGTGGAAATCTTATAATACTGTATAAGCTATCCTTTAACATATCTAGAAGTGGTGTTTTTTTTTTTAAATTTAAGAAGAGATTTATCAGCTGGAATATCTTCAAGAAACTGATATTGGTTTATAGTACAAGGCGGCTTCGGCTCACAACAGTTCCATTTAGTGACCTTTTGAAGTTACAATGACACAGAAAAAAGTGGCCATTTCAATATCCCCATGGTCATATGATCAAAATTCAGATGCTTGGCAACTGGTTCATAGCTAAGCCAGATTCACTTAACTGTCATTAATTGCGCGTCATTAATAGCAACTGCAGTGATTCACTTAACTTTGGCAAGGTCATAAAATGGGGCAAAATTCACTTAACAAATGTCTCACTTAGCAACAGAAACTTTGGGCTCAACTGTGCTCTTAAGTTTAGGACTACCGGTAGTTGTATGATGATTAGGATTGCCCAACTATGGAGGAGGAACCAGCAGCGCTGCACCAGCCGGACCAAGAGCTCCCTGTTCCCGCCATGGCCTCAGAACAACAAACCTGGCACTGCAAGGCGGCTGAACCCAGCGGGGGCGCTACCTGGGGCTCCGTGTGCAGCAGGCTGCAGTAGGAGCTGATGACACTGATGTCCAGAGACCATGGCATCTCTGCCTTCCCAGAGTTGGACAATCTCACCAACGGTGTGGCTGGGACGGTCTACGAGGACCCGAGGTACAAGCTCTCCTTGGAATTCCCCAGCGGGTGCCCCTACAACGCTCCCACCATCAAGTTCCTCACCCCCTGGTACCACCCCAACGTGGACTTGCAGGGCAACATTTGGACACCCTGAAGGACAAGTGGTCGGCTCTCTACGACGTCTGGACCATTTTGCTCTCCATCCAGAGCTTGCTGGGAGAGCCAAATATGGAAAGTCCTTTGAACAGAGCCTGCCGAGCTGTGGAAGAACCAAGCAGCCTTGAAAAAAACACCTCCATGAATCCTACCAAAAACATATGAAGAGCCAGGATACCTGATGTCCTTCCCAGCCATGGACCACTTCACCTGGGTGAGGAGGAGTGGGGATGTTTCTTCCCTCTTCTGTTTCATCCTTGTATTTTCTCTATGTCGCCTCTATTGTATTATAGGTCATTTTAAAGGTTATTTGGCTTTTTTCCCCCCTGGTGTTAATATATAAACAAACATCTTTTGGCTTTTTTTTTTTTAAAGGATTGCCCATCTACGTGATTATAAAAATAGAAATGTACCTCATTCCACTGGGATTTGCCCACTCCACTCATGCTAGCAGGCGGCTTCATCGGACAGGTATTCCGGTGGGTGGGTGCAGAAGAGCCTTCTCTGCCATTGCATCTGCCCTTCGGAATATCTCCCCCTCCCCAGGAAAGCCGGCTCCAATATCTTCCTTAAAGAGTTTAAAGACCACATTCTACCAGTTGGCTTGGGGCTCCAGAGGGGCTTCGTGATGGAGGTGATAAACTTCTCCCTGCCCCCAATTCACTCCCTCCCCATTTTTTTAGCTATTGTATTTTGTATTTATTTTTGTACATTTATACTTTTGTAATATATCTTTTTAATATTGTGAGCCACTCAGAATTATCCTGTGACAAGATAGGTGAACAATACATTTGATTAACTTCCTCAGTGCATTATATCCATGACCATTTTCTGTTTTGTCCATAGTTAGATTATGATCAAAAACAGTAACAACAGAGATGGCCGGCCATATTAAGAGCTTGCTAGAAAAATCCAATTGAGCAGATTGGACTTGTTCAATTTGAGGAGAGTATGAATGAGAACCATATTTACTCGTACTGAAAGTCACCAGTTTTGGAAATTTCTATTGACTTTTTATAGCATCCCTTCTAACATGAATTCCTCTAAAAGGTACAGCAGTACAGCACTGAACAATATCATAAGAACATTGTTAACTTCTTTCCACTATCACTGAATGGTAAACAAACTTGAATCTGATAAAGCTTCTCTCTTCAGAGAGCTACAAAGGAAATTTGGGCACTATTTTCATGTAATTTGTTATGTTTATAGCCTACCTTTCACTCAAGAGACATGCATACCATTCCCACCCCCTCAACAACCAGGTAGTTTTGTCTGAGCAGGTATGGCTGGCCTAAAGTTGCCCAGTGAGCTTCCATGGCTGAGTGGACACAATTGTGGGTCTCCAAAGTACCAGTCTAACCTCTTCACTACACCAAACAAATTTTATGCCAGAAAAATAGTTCATCCTTAAAGATACTGATGTCAGAAGCCAACAATAGTTTTGTATTTTTTTAAAAAAAGAAAGACTACAAGAGTGGTTTTCCAATGTTTATTAATACAAAATCCCTCCGAGATGTGATTGAGTTAAAGACACAGCAAATAAAAACTCAATGGGCTCTAAGGCACCCAGTATGGTTGGGATGAGATTGTTTTTGGATACTTTCTCAAGGTTTAAGACTAAAGCACCGAATGGAAGCAGAACCATCAATCCACAATATCCTTGTTTAGTAGTAATAATGTGCATTCTAATCTCAGCATCTAATGCCATAACTGACAGCAGAGATATGGACCTAGTTTGAAAAGGCACGTGCAGAACTGTTTTATCAGTGGTGAAAAAAGAAAAGTCAGCTTATAGGGCAAAACCTTGAATACAGTGTGCTCAATATGTTTACTATCAAATGCCCCAAATGGCTATAAAAGGTTAAGGTCAACAAGTGTGAAACCATCCACAGAAGAAATGCTACTGTACCAAATTATTTGCATAATTCAAATGTCAATATTAACAATGATTTGCTCCAAACCTGCTCTCCTTATGCATAAGGCAGGGAATAGAGACAATGGTTCACTAAAAAAATGACTGTTTCTACTTTCCTTAGTCAGTTATTTAAGTTTGTGATATTAAACTGAATTCCTAGCATCTGTCTTATATCATAATGCTGTAATATTTAAATACTAAATTAAATTCTTATCCATAATATTGTCCATGTGGCTTAGGCTTTAACCTGTTTTGACAATAAATGCATATAATTTGACATTTAACTTTTATCAACTATTCAATTTCTAAGCTAGTTTACAAAATTTTGGTACTCAGTTACTGAATGAAAATTCCCAATTTTCTGAATACCAAATCAGCAAAACTGACTTCCCATGAACTTACAAAACAAAACTATTTATAATACAAAAATACATTTTACAGTAAGTAAGCAGACAAATTATGTACAACATACTGGAAAAACACTATCCACTGTTATGATCTTGCATTCTGTACTCAAAACACAAACTACGGTAATACTTTCATTCAATATCAGCATGCTTGCCATCAAGTAGAGCTGACCAGAACTATATTATCTTTTCAAAGTACTTTATAAGTAAAGAAAAAGTGTCTAAAGTGCTTAAAGAATTTCCTCTTGTGTCTTACTTTATTAAACTGATAGGGATTACTTTTTTGAACACCATCAGAACTAAATATCCCTCAACTATTTTACAGGGTTTATTTTCCTTAAAATAGAGATAAGAATCATGGTTTTTTAATTCATTATTTTTGAGATGCATATTAAAACCTCCAAACACAAGCACTGTGGTGGAGTAAAATAGAAAGCAGTTGAGTTGTGGAATATTAATAAATGTCTGAATAATTGAACTGACAATGTATATCACACTGCATTTGTACCTCTCCGTAGTAAATAATCAATTCTACTTTTTAACAATGGCATCATTCAAATTTCCACAAGATTCAGGCTAATTTGGATCAATTTTCACCATTCCAAATGTTAGTAATATTTTTTGAATAATCCTTTTATTCCCCAGTGGAATTGCCATTTGATGTTCAAACCAGTTATAAGAAAAAGTTTATTTCATAAGTCAAATATGCAAGTAATATATAATTGAGATTAAATACTCTAAAAAGTATCACAAATACAGGGAGTCTTGCCTATAGAATATTACACTGTAAACAATTCCTTACATGATACATATTTTTTCTACACAGCTTTAACTTGATTCAAGTTGGTTGAAAAGGGGAACTGTCAAGAAGAACCTGAGAAAAACAATGCACAGACAGTTCAACTGAGAACACCTACTCCAAATTTCAAAGATTGCACATATCTATTTTTTTCCAAATAGGACAATATGAATGTGATTTGAGATAAAACTCACCTTTCTTTCCACTCTTGTGAAATTTCTTAAAAGACCCAAGAGATTTACAGAAAGTTAAATATAGACAGTGTATGAGGAAAAAGGATAAAATTTTGTAGGGCTAGAAGCAAATTTGATCATATACTCCAAACTTCGGATAGGCCTCTGACACAGAATGGATTCTTAAAGATTCAGAAGTGCTTCGTAACCACATTTATATAAAGAGGCCTGATATTTGAAAACATTTACAAACATGAATGAGAATGAACACATAATAAAGAAACAAACAGAAGCTTCTCTAAAATTCATTAAACTGATTGGTTGTAAATATGTACATTAGTGAAATATAGATGACAGCTTTCATTATGTAAAGTAGTAGACACAAAGTACCAACATAAAATTACTTAGGATGAATAACGAAGTTAAGTCTTAGAGTCTGACAATAAAAGAGCTACACTGAATGAAAGGACAATAATCAAAACAATTCATGTTTCCTCCCCTTTTCTATTTGTGGACAATTTTTTCTGAGTATTAAAAGACTCCCATTTTATAAGTGTCAGTGTTTAGTTCATTTTCTTATAGTTTAAACCTAATTATTAGAAAACCTAGAAAGGAGAAAAGCAGTGGGGGTGGGGTGGAGGGAAGTTATACTAAGGTCATACTTGTCTTTGTTACACATCATTCAGAATTAATTATCAGTCAAGCAACCATAGGACAAGTAGTCATGTTTAGTCTAAGAGAAGCATACAGCTATAACCTGATATTCCTTTGTCAAAGCCGGTTTTCCTATTATACCACAATACATTCTTGCTAATACTTCAGTAGAAGCCAGTTTCAATACAAGCATTTTGCACTAGTGGTGGTCAGGCATTGGAAGTAGCAATAATGCATTAAATTGTTCTTTGATCTTATTGTAGCTGTTACCCAGGAACATCACTGGACAACATTGGTTAGACTACCAGTGGAACCACTCAACCCATTTTCACTTTTCTGCAGTGTTTTCACAGCTGTTGGCACTTGCAATCCTGTTGTCAATGTGAGCCCACCACACCAAACCTAAAAAATTAACATATGAAAAACAATGAAAAATTATCCAAGCTTTCTTCTTAAAAATAAAACAGATTATCACTACAATCATATATTTCCCACTGCCTTATTATGGCTGTTTCACAATCATGCATTTTCTTTTTAAATTAGTTACCAGACTCAACACTATGCTCGAGCCCTAAGCTGTACTTACAATATTAATTCTGGTATGCTGAACCAGCCAACTTCAAACTACACTTTGAAGATGGGTTCTTTCAATAAAACATGGCACTGTGCTAAAGAATAACACCTTAGAACACCTGTCCTCACCTTAGAATTATAACTCTATTATAATTCTATTTGTAGAATTATAGAACAAGCTATTATAACAATAGCTTGTTCTATTATGATAAACCATATTTTATCTCACATTTATCTTTTTATTAAGAATTGTTAATGATTGACATGTGAGACACATCAGGAAAAACACACAGTATTGTTTTAAAACTGAGTATACTTTTTACAAAAGATAGATGCTTCATTTGTTAGGAAAACAACTTGTATCATATCAAAAAATGTTCTAATGAAGTTTTTGAAAAAATGGAAACAGAAAATGGCAAGATGCAATTTAACACCAGAACTAGATTTGACTGTATGAAGCAGAATAAGCAACATGAACTTGTCCATCTTTGCCCAATTTTTGCCAGTTTCTCTCTCACTGAAATCCATCCACTATCTCTTATTAATTTCTTCAGAATTTCTCAGATTTTAGAGGAGATTGTCCAGGGTAGAGAATATTGTCTACAATTAAAAGAATTAATTGAAGTAGTAGTAATTTAATCCCCAATTAAATTAAACGGGTTTGGAATTTTTACATTTAAGTTTTAAATTATTAAAACTTTATAATTAAAATCTGTAATGGGGAAGACAAGTGAGAACTTCTTCCCTTTTACAAAAGTGGTTTTCTGTACAGACAGAAAACGACTTTACAGAAAGAAAAACAAGAATGTATATCCTCAGAACATTTGTTCTACTATTTACAAAAATTATGCACCTGGATTTTATAGCTATAAGAGTATGTGTTAAAGAACTGAGGATTTTTAAAATCTAAGTTATCAATTTTAACTTCTTTAATTTATTAGGTGTTTCTCTGAATCCTTGAAGAACTTAAAAAAGACATAATGAACAAATCTAAGCAGTATAGATCATTGTATGCTTGTCATGCCCATCAAAACCTATAAGTAGTCTAAAATATATTGTATTACAGATTTTTTCATAACATTTAAAATTTTGGTTTTATTTACAAAAGTAATTGAAATGGTAAAACTGAAGCATTGCAATAGCAATTTGATTAGATAACAAATACTAACCATAAAGCCTGGTAATAGAGGTTGGGTAAATTTTGTTTTGAAAGTATATAACAACTGCTTTGAGGTTGCATTATAGAAAGAGAGTTGACCTAAAGAGAGAAAGGCAGATTAATACTTCCCTTCAAAAATAAACTTCAAAAGTTTTTTCAATCAGGAAGTGCTCAAAATCTTTGAAGCGAATATTGTTACCTCCTAACATACCATTAGCCATCACCCACAAAAAATATTAAGAAATCTTGCTACCAGCGTCAGTATACAGGACTAAAAAGCATATCTTATGGCAAGATATGGGTAACTAAGAAGTAGCTCTTGACTTAGATAGATGGATTATGGAATAGCAAGTTGTTCAATACTTGTTTTCTATGCCAGCTACCACATGAATTAGGAAGCAAGAATGTATGGAATGAGAACACAGGTATACATCTAAACACAGCATTCCCAATGGCCAAAAAGGTCATCTGTACATATATTTAAAGCACATATGATAGAATGTCTGAATTGTTTTGCCTGTTTAAACAATCAATCTAGCCCAACACTACTTTCAGCACTGTTTATTTTATGGAGACCTCTGATCTCAGAGAGGTCTTCATAAAGTACACCACCATTTACACCCAGAAAATCAAAGATGTTGCACTTGTGAACAGAGAGATTCTACTTCACATCTAATAACTAATGGTCTTTTTTTGTAATTGTATTTCATTCTGGTTTATGACCATAATGAAGTTTTTGTTTGATTGACATATTTAAGATAATGAAGTTAAAATTTGATTTCATAAGGCACACAAAACTATTTTTCTCTCAAAAAATCTCATTTCCCTAACTCCCTGCTCTCCTGTTTTAAATTGAAAGGGTTATTCTCTATTTACTTTTGACACAGTTTCATAGTTAAAAGATCTAGGGCCACTGCAGCTATAAAAACAATTGTTCAGAAAAGCTGCATTACTAATTGACATAAAATTCTGTATGGCATAGGATTTTCCAATCCAGTATCAACACATTGCAGCAGCACTTTAACCTAAATAAATACTCAGCAAACCATTTGTTTGTTATATATGCTGTTTTTCAAAAGAGATTTATCCAGAGTAGCTTAAGACAAATAAAACACAATAAAACACAGTAATTAAAATTTCAAATATTAAAATGATAAAAGCAGCAGTGCCAGTAATTAAAAATTTACTAAGCAGCAAATAAACTAAACTCAACAGACCAAATGATTAAAATGCCTGGAAGAATTTTAAAAAATCGGATTCAAATTTATCTCCTGGGGAATTGGGGAGGAAGTATACTATCATTGAAAATGCCCATACCTATTCCTTCAGATAGTACAAATCCCTTTCCATTTTGGGATTATGAATAGAAATAAATTGGAAACTCAAAAAGTTTGTGTAAACTTATGTAATATCCATTTCAATTGTTCTTACCCTGTTAATACATTTAGAAACTATACTAAAAAATGTTTTATTTTATAGAAAACAGCTAAAGATACATTCAGACCAAGTTTTTTTAGTCCACTATAATTGATACTGGATTAGAAAATTGACCACTATATTTCAATTTGTTTTTTTTCAATAATAGCTTTGAAGTCTTAAAATTACCTCCATCAAAGTCACAATAGACTCCTATCCTGTCTGGAACCACGACATCTAGTGTTTTTGCTTTGTTATTGTGTTTGGCTGCAAACGTAGTCTGGAGCCAGTTATTGATATGAACACACCAACTTGTACTGGTCTTTCCCAGCTGATCAAATTTTCCCAAATTTTTATATGCTACTCCTACACTGTATGTCTTGCAGTCCTTCTGAGCTTTCACTTCCCAATAATGCTGTCCATTTTCAATTGTAGTATCTCCTGGAAGGAAACAATATCATCGATTAACACTTGTCAATTGAGATTCCTCAGATTAAGAGCACATACGTGTTAAATATCAGACACAAAGTATACAGGTGTCAACTAGAGCTTGTACATATTGTTAATATCTTCCTAATTTTGTACAACTCCCAGCTGGACTCCCCCTCAATGTTACTAGAATTGTTTTTACAGATTCTTCTTGTTCCTCAGAACCTTGAACACATGAAAAGAACCAAAGAGAAGAAATGCAGAAAAGATAACATATGTAGTACAAGCAAAAATATAACCAACAAAAAGTAGAACAAGAATGAGAAAGAAATGCTTTCAAATTAGCAATTTGGACAAAGTCACTAAGAGCATCATAGACAGCAAAAAGAAATAATTTCCCAGGTCTAAATTAAGTGTAAAATGATAGTAATAAACTTGGGGGGGGATGTGATGTGAACAAAAGATTAACTACAGAAAAATTATTGTTCCTGGAAATTTTGAAAGAAATTTGAGAGAAAAACATGGAAAGAAAAAATAATATGGATAAATGAGATTTTAAAAAATTGTAATGTCCTTGGAAGAGCTACAATTAACTAAAATGTAACATAACAAATAATAAACATTTGTCGATACAATCAACAGAAGTTCAGCCTGACCTGATAGCACCTAACAAATTATTCATCTAGACCCGTGATGGAAAACCTATGGCACGCGTGCCAGAAGTGGCATGCAGAGCCACTTCTGCTGGCACGCGAGAGGTCGATTGGAAGAGCTGTACCCACGCGCTGTACCATGCCCACGCGCCCATCAGCCAGCTGATTGTCGGGTATCTGCCGTACACGCACGGGGGGGGAGACGTATGTGTGGGTTGCATGCATATGCGCAGAGGCATGCAGCGTGTGGGGAGGTCTTGTGTGCATGTGCAGGGGGCGGGGGGAGTTATGCATGCATTGCATCATGGGTGCAATTTCCTTTCTTTCAATCCCCTTTCTTGTGTTGAAATGCTACTCAGGTGCTAATAAACATTTGTTGATACAATCAACAGGAGTTCAGCTTGACTTAATAGCACCTAACAAATTATTCATCTAGGCCTGTGATGGCAAACCTATGGCATGCATGCCAGAAGTGGCACGCAATCTAATTCGCAAAGTTTATAAGAAGCTCTTGGAACTTTTTGGGATTCCTAACTGGGGTAAGAAAGCATTAAAGAAATGCATAACTTTGTAATATTTATAATTAAAAAGTTTCATTAAAAAAAACTTACCCAAAACTGTATACGATTCTCCAGTAAATCGATCTCTGCTGCCCCTTATTAAAGGTGAACGTGAGCTAACCGATGACCGCTTTGGAGATGGAGTGCCACTTCTATAAGGTGCGAGAAATTAATTTGTATTGACTGTGATGGCATATAAATAAAAATGTGAGTTAAGACACCTAATGAGTCTGAACACTTTGAAAAGAGAAATCAGTTTGGCAGAAACATTTAAAACAAAAGACTGTCTAAGCAGGCATGCTTTACACATTTCTATATATTCAAAACAAAAAGCCATGCAGGTAATAGGATAGTGGAACATAAAGCATATTGCAACCACAGAAAAGTTAATGACAAATTATTGGTGGTTATTTTATAACAACCAAAAGTTCTGCTTATGAAGGTGCTCAATCTGACCGTATTAATACCTTAAATGTTAGTATCTTAAAAACAAGAAAATGCCCAATTTCAGTATGGTATCACCCTTTCTTCCTTAGTGTATCTTCCAGATTTAAAGCATCGCACTGATAGTACAGGTAGTCCTCAGTTAATGACCACTCACTCAGCAACTGTTTTAACTCACAATAATTGCTGAACAAATGGCAGTTATGACCAGTTCTCAAAGTTCCAGCCATCACATGGTCACAATTTAGGTGCTTGGTAACCAGCTTGCATGTATGACAGTTGCAGCATCCCACAAGTCACATGACTGTCATTTGCAACCTTCCCTGCTAGCTTCCCACTCGCAAAGTATGTAGGGAAACCAGAGGGAAGGTTGCAAGTCATTCCTGTAAGTCGTTCCTCCTCCCTCTGCTTTTTCACCTAAGGAGCCCAACTATGGAGTACGAGATTGGAGTCCACAGCACCCTTTCACCCACACTCTGTAGCACATGCTTGTGTGGCACTGCAATGGCCGCATATGCATCCCCCCGCACCAGCAGCAGCCACCCCTCTCCTGGGCATATTTGCACAGTGCTGCAGTGGGCAGCTAAACATCCTCCCACACTGGCAGCAGTCACCCCCAGCCTGGCCACACTCATGCCATGTTGCAGCAGCCACCTAGCCACGAATCAACCAGCCTTCTTGCAAGCTGCCCAGAGCTTCCCCTTCACTTTTTTTGGAAGGAGACAGGACATTGATTGGATATCCTCACTTAACAGCCCCAACTCAACAAGCGATGGGAATTGTTGTTGCTAAGCAGTGCAGTCATGTAACATGACATTTTACAACCATATTTTAAGCAAGGACTACCTGTAGTCAGGACACCTTCTCCTTATGAATGGATTATATAAATACTGGAGATGTACTAAGTCAGACTAATTTATTTACTATAATTTATACTGTAATATGGACAACATATTGGTAATCAAAGATCATGCTGAATTACTTCTTAGGGAGTATAGGTACATTTATGGTGAAACAATAATGATGTAAAGTGATCAGGGCCACATTATTCCTACACTTGGAAGTTTATTTTCCTATTAGGGTTTTTTTGGAGGGGTTGAATATACATATATACATATACGTATATGTATATATATATATGCTCTTTTGGGGCTTACATTACAGTTTTGATGTGCTTCCTGCCTCATATTAGCAAAAAATTGAAATTCAGAAGGACAGTTGGATAGAGCTCCAGAGTTACCTATCCCTCCTGTAGACCATAAAGCAGAAATTATTTTTCCAAAATAAAACCTTACTGTGGATGCTGAAAACATTAACCATATATCACTGAAAAAGTTTCACCATTCAGAAAAAAAGTACTTACCAAAAGAAAAAAGAAAGAAAGAAGTGAAGCATGAAAGACAGCAAAGCCAAGAAATTAAAGCATTTATTCAAGCAAAAGGATTAATACACACACATCTTTTTTCATATTCCAAGTCATTACTGCAAAGTCTATTCTAATTACCACTAAAAAAGCAATCTTAGGTTTGCTGTCAGGTTATGCAGAAAAATAGCAAGTTTACTGAAGCATTGCCATGTTTGGTATAAGGCAAACATAGACTAAAATTAATACTCCCCCACCCCTCTAAAACTTTACATGCTATTTTTCCAGTTTGCTCCAAGTTCCCTTCACCCAGAAAATATTTTTATATTAACAGCCTTTACTAGTATTCTCAACAGCAATTATAATTTTAAATAATTGTCATACTCAAAGCCACCAATCAATACATGAATACAAGCCAAATTATGTGATTATATTAGGACATTGTATGTATGATGCATACAAACTAATTTTATTTGATAAGCCACTGTAGTTGAGCTGTACTATTTCCAGGGTATTTTGTTTATTCAAACAAAAAAATGTTTTAACTAAAACAATCTCTCTGTATGAAAAGACATGCAGGGTAATTATAAAAACTTGTCTGATTAAGAAAGTCTGTTTTATTCTTTTGATGTAGAATTCTATCTAGTCTATCTACAGAAGGCAGAAGAAACCAATGTTTTAATTCATACTGCAGCAGACACATAGTCAACACAGAATTTTACCAATCTCCTCTAATAATGATATAGCCAAAACTCTTAATACAGTGCTCCACATTTATCCATTCATTTCACTATCTGACTGCAGTTTTTGGAAAAAGGCAGTGGTGGGATTCAATTTTTTTTTACTACTGGTTCTGTGGGCATGGGTTGGTGGGTGTGGCAGGGGAAGGATACTATAAAATCTCCAGTCAGAGGTGGTATTTTCCAGTTCTGCGAACTACTCAAAATTTTCGCTACTGGTTCTCCAGAACTGGTCAGAACCTGCTGAATACCACATCTGGAAAAAGGGTGTCTGTTTTGATGTCAACTTCAGCAAAGAGTCAGACTGAGGAACAATATAGTAAAGAGCCGAGTCTGCCTAAAAATGACT
>BHFT01076097.1:0-13388 GCA_004320025.1 Laticauda laticaudata | reverse complement strand
GATGGTGTCACCTCCAGCCCAAGTTCCACAACCTTCAATTTCCCTCTACTGTCACCTTCGACAAGGATCGTTCTTATTCATTAGCTTGGCGATCGTCTTTGCCGCATAGAAAAGTGGGGGGAAGGGCGCAAACGGGCATAGTCTGGGGAAATACGGAGACAAGGAATACTCTTTATGTTAGACTGCGGGGAGCGGGGGAAGCATACAATAGAGGTTAGGCGTTTACTTTCCTCTCAAGCATAGGTGGTTCTCTTTCTTACTGCGCTCAACACTGCAGACTCGTTATCTGAAACAATCATCCAGTGAGGTCGATAGCCGGCACAGAGCCTCATACATTGGCGCGAACCTTGCAAGATAGCCACATGAATCATTTACGAGAAGTCCTTCTAATACGAAGTGTCCATCTGAACTATTGGGGGGGGAAAACGAGTTGCCATCACTAATCTTGTATAGATGGAGAGTGTGACAGCTCTCATTTGCTCAGATTCAGATAGTGTTGGTTTGCTAAACGCTGGATAACCGACTTCGATTTGCAGTAATAAGATATCGTGACTGTTCGCTAAAATTTGTAAAGAATGTCCTAACTACTTAGCTTTCCTGGATATTTGAATGGAGGCCCACCTGACGTTATTCTGAATCTCCCCCCAGCCCACATGGAGAGAATACCCAATTTTCTTCTGAGGGCCTGGACATCCATGAGAAGTGTCATGGCTTCAAATAGGGCTACCAAGAGGATCGGGAGCCATTGGAGGGGGGCTCAGAGATTCTGGTGCTGGTGCAAGAGCCCAACGCTACAGAGCTCAATATATATAGGACGCAATATTGTGATATGCACCAGGAAAGGCAGTTCAGTTGGCAGCCGGAAAACATCCCGGAGAGGACAACCCCCCCCCGGGGTCACAACACCCACCGCGTGAAAAGAGCCTTGCAAGAGAAGGAAAAGCAGGAACTCTTGCCTGATCAAGCCAAGAGAGTCTGAATGAAGCCCTTTGAACAACCTCAAGCTGCACAAAGTATGAAGGGGGAGGGAAGTAGCCCAGCAGAAGAAGGAGACAGCTCCCTCTCCCATAAATCAACCCGATCCAGCAGCAGCCCCGGGGCTTCCAGTGGGAGGTGTGATTCCTAGAAGGATAGAGCTCCTAGCTGCCTCCGTAGCAGTAAAATACGGAGGGGATCCCAAAACCCTTGGGACTTTTTTCCTAGCTCAATTTGGAGCCATATGGGAAGAATATGGGATCGATTTACCCTTCAGAAGCACCAAGGGAGGTGTGTTACGCAGGGCTTCTGGCAGGAATGCATCAGAGTGGATGTGATTTGCAATAACTGATAATCGCTCTCGTTGCTGAATTATAACCTATTTCATGGCTGCAACTGCGGCTAAGGTTGAGGACCCACTGGCCAGAGCACAAGGGCCCTGAATTTCAGGATGACAAACCATAAAACAGGGGCAGAGGTCGTGGCTGATTACACACCCAAGAATTCTAGACAGTTGCCGGCCATTTCCAAGGTTGGCCCCAAGAAGCCTGATAGAACTGGTTTAAAGATGGTTTAAAATGAAGATGTGTTACCAGAGATGCACTGCTTAGAAATAACCCCAATGACTTGCAGATGTGGTACTTGCTGCAGAAGAAGTGGAGATTTGATTTAATCTGAAGTAAACGGCAGTCGAGGTTATGGTGAGCCAATTTTCCCCCCCCACGCCCTCTAAGACGGCTCCTAAACCCTCAGAAGGGAAGGAGTGGCGGCAAGACCCAACCCGCTCGGCTGCTTTCATGCGGGAAGGAAGGCTCAACCGGCCTGTGAACTGCAGAGTCAAGCTAGAGGCAAAGGGGACACCAACAGGAAGCAAGAAACCGAAAAGTCCCCAGTGGGAATGCCTCGCGAAACAGCACTAAAGTCGAAAGAGAATGCAGAGTCGTCCTCCTGCAGGAGAGGAATAGACAAGCCCCATGACCCCCTGAGGAGGAAGCGATTTTGACTCAGAAGACGACTTCTGGAAGTCAAGCGTGGCCCTATACACATTCCGGTGAAGTTGAGGGTACCAATTCAGGGCGTCGAAGGGCAAATGCTAGCCCTGTTAGATTTTGGTTGCAACAAGGTGTAAATAATCCAACATGGAGGGTAGTGAAGAAAATGGGCCTAAAGCTACAACCTTTGAAGATGAGCAATCTCCTTTGCCAACTAGAGTGAATCAAGTGGCTGAGGTTGCCCTGGCTCATTTTTGTCAAGGAACCTAAAATGATCATGGGGAGAGCATGTGAGACACCTGCATTTTAATGTGTCCCTGGGATGACAACCACTCATACTGGGATTGCCTGCTCGGAAATGGAACCCATTAACTTAGAAAGGTTGTGTGGCACTAATGGCACAAAAAAGTGACCGGAGAAAGGGGGCCAGATCCCAGCTTGAAGCCTGAGGACCTAATTGAATACTTCCACCGATCTAGGGAGGAACCGTGAAAGATGAGGAGAAAATTCCCAAAGAGTAGGGATTAAAAGAAGTGTTCAGTGAGAAGGCCTCGATGAGCTTCCGCCTCACCGCAACAGACTGTGCTAGTGAGATTTTGCCTGGGGTGAAGCCCTGAACAAAGTTTACTCAATGACCCACGGGAATTGAAGAGCTAAGATTGTTATTGATAAAAACTGGAACGTGATTTCATCGAACCCTGCTAGACCCCGGGAACGGCCCCGAATGTGTTCGTGAAAAGAAAGATGGTTTCAACTACTTGGTGGTGGATCTACAGAAATTAGACACGCTATTTCCATGGAAACGTGTACCCCTTCTTAATGAAGACATGTTGCCTACCTAGCAAGGGGAGGTTTCACGAAGTGGTTGAGAGGAAGCACACTACCGAATTCGAAATTAAGGAAGGGATGTAGTGGAAACCGCTTTAACGCCTGAGGGTTGCCTTCCCCAATTCAACCTTTTCTTCTTTTTGGTTTAACAAGGGCCCCAGCTGTAATTCTGCAAATGATCAACCAAGTTGTTTACATGAACATTTATACAGGGGGTCTGTTATCTTGATGATCCATGCCCACATGATCATATCAAACTTCCTAATTGGAAAGTTCATCTGAACTATTGGGGTTGGCAGAAACATTTCATCACCTTTGTATATGTGAATTGTGCGCCTAATTTCTCAGATTCAGAATTCTTTGGTTGCTACCACTTCACTTTCAGTAAAACATGTCTTTTCTCTAAACTTAAGAGTCTAAGTATTTCTTTCCTGGATTTTGAATGGAGCTCTGCCTGACACTATCACTTCTTTCTCTGTAAGTTAGAATTAGATCCAGTATGGTTTTTCCTCTAGTTCTCTAATTTACCGTTTGAATGACAAAGATGTCAGCTAAAATAGTTAGGATTCTGTTCAAGTTCCCACTTGCTGCAGATTTTGTCTCCTAGTCAGGGTAATTAAAGTTTTTGCTTTGAACTAGGTTCTATAGGTCATGAAGATTGTCCCAGCCACACTTTAATTTTACTTTAAAGCCCTTTGTGTAAGATGAGTGTTGAGGTAATTCCCCGTTAGGAGAATGAGCGCATACAGGGAGACGTAATGAGAGTAATATTGAATAATACACACACAGCACACAGATACACTGTACAGTAAATGTAGGTTTTTACTTCCAATAAATGTTTAAGCAAATTCCAAGATAAGCAGTCCAAGTCATTCCCAGGTAAAGCAGTCAGTTTTCAGTTCAGGGATAATTCAAATATCAAAGTCCAGTATCAAAAAACAGTTCAGTAGCAGACTTACATCAACGATCAGTAATAGTCATTAGGAAGAAATGGCAACACTCTCCAACAGAAAGAAACAGAAACACACTCATTTCACTGAGACTCTATTCTGAGACTAAACAACCCAGGTTTCTCGCTCCATCTTATGGCCATTTGTGGAACTATACCCAATTACAGATTTAGTATTCTCTTAAAGGCATAGTATTAAAATATCTATCCTAGTTTACATATTTCCAACCCAAATAAATGTTAGGTGACTTATATTCCTAACAATGAGGCAGACATTTTCTGAGTGTATTGTTTCCAGTCCATCCCTTTTCATTAGCCCTTCATCTAGGCAATGCAGGCCATGGTTTATGAAGCCAAAATTCTGTTGATGACACTAGTTTTAAGCCAGTGGCTCATTTTCAATCCTTTGCACTCTCATTGGATGTTGGCCTTTTGTTGGAAGTATAGATGAAAATACTACTTGTACTCATAATTCTTTAATCTTTTTCCCTCGCTGTTCATAATCTCTTGTTATAATCTTCAGATTCATGGTTGTGTCATTGGTCCCCACATGTAGAAGCAAGGGGATAGTAATCTGTAAATTTGATTGTTTTTGTAAGATACCCAGTTACATCTTTGATTTTTTTCTCCAGGGAGGCTATATAACTTGCTAGATTGACTTCCTTGTCTTCAGACTATAGTCTCCTTTCCTCTAAGAGTTGAATCTCCTATCACCAATATCCACCTTTTTTTCCCCTAAGGAAGGATGGAATATTTCCTGTTGTAGAAATGCTGGCTTTTGCCTTTTTTTTTAGAATTTTTTTTAATTAAATTTTATTGGTTTTTAAAAAAACAAACATAAACAAACAAAACATAAAAACATCAAACTATCTTCCATAGGTATACAATTATAGAAATTATTGATGAATGCTCTTTTATGACAGTCTATATATTTTTCTCCAGGGAATGGGCTAAGGTAGATAATAGGGACTTTATTCTTGGTTGTTTGTTTTCTTTTAAGAATGTCATTTTCCATTGATTTTGCTCTTTAGATACATATATAAGCTGTTTTTTTTAGTATGGAAGCTGTTTGTTCCCAAATGTGTTCAATCGGTTTTCTTCTTTAAGTTCATATATGGGGTCATCTACATTTAAGAAGCTTTTTGCTCCCTGTTGTGTGCTTTATTTTGGTGTAGGCTCCTTCTTTAGGTTGGGATTTCTCACTTTGTTCATTGAGTTTCAGAGTGGTTAGAGTTGTCTCTATACCTATTACTTTTTCTTCTAGTAATTCAAGTAGTTTACATTTGATACACACATATTTGTATGTACTGCAATACTACTAACACTTCTCTGCAAGCTGGAACATATGGCACACTTTGCAAATCACTAGACGTTCAGTCTCTTGTCTCCACAATTGTTTCTTTGTTTGTTTGCTAAAAAAACAAAAAAATGCTAAAAATTTTAATATTTTCTCTGTTCCAAACTGTCAGTTTACAATAGTTTATGAGTTCTTGACCTTTTGTTCTGTATTGAAAAATTCATAACTATCTTTCCTGTTTTGTCCATCTCTTTTTTTGTATTTTTTTTAATATTAAAATAAGTAAACTATGTTTTTCAAATCCTGTGGAAAAAAGAAATTTTACCTTTTAAAAAAATGGAAAAAAAGAATATTATGAAAAATAAAAAAAGAATTTTATAAAAAATAAAAAAGAATTTTGAAGAGGTGCTGATGTGTACATTCTGCTTTGCTGGTCCACCATGCTGCTATCAGCTGCTGTAGTGGGTGCCATTGATCAGTTAGCCCTGTCCTCCACTCTCAGCCGTTGCTTGTCCACTGAGTAGCTCTTTGTTGCTGCTCAGTGTGCTTCATTCCACCACCACATAGGTCTCCACTGCTACTGCTCAAGCTCTGTCATGCTGCACCAGAGCTGCTGGTCTATGCCACTACTACTCAATGGCCTTTGTTTGCACCACACCGGCTCAACAGCCACTGGGTTGCCTCTCCACTGGGCCATATCTCAGATGGGCCAACACTCAGCTGGGCCACCTCTTATCTCTTTGTTCAAGGAGTACAAGTTCTTATTAACACTTCCTGGAGCTAATATTGATGTTCCCCTCTTGACACAGTTTGTAATCAGAGAGAGGAATATACATTTTTTTTCTGATTTGAGCTGAATTGTAACAGATTTTTTTTTAAATGCCAGTCTTCTTATTGTAAACTAATTCAAATTACTCTTTGTTTTGATCATGGGTCACCATACACTTTGAATAAAGNTAGGTAGCAGATTTTTTTAAAATGCCAGTCTTCTTATTGTAAACTAATTCAAATTACTCTTTGTTTTGATCATGGGTAACCATACACTTTGAATAAAGAAAGAAAAATACATTTCTTTTCATTTCAATACATTTCCCATATTATCTATATATGATAACAGGGTGCTCCAGAAATGTATGGGTAGAGTGAAACTTATATAAGATTTTATATAAGTTTCCTATAAAGCAGTCTTCTTTTTCAACGCTTCTTGTAAACCCAAAATGACACAATTGGTAGCAAATATCCTCTTTGTGAATTTGCTCTGTGGTTGAAGTCTAGCTGGTTAAACATTGAGCGTAGCATTTTGGCAAAAATATGCACTCCAGTAATGCCAGCACTGGTTTGAAAAAACTTGAGAGACCTCACGCTATCTTGTTTTTCCCATTTTTGTCTCAGATAAGCTGGAAAGGAATCCACACACTGCAAAAGGCCAATATGCTGAAGTGATGAACGTGGCATCATTAAAGCTGTTGGTAAATTTTATAGGAAAGGAAAGCCAACAATAAAGCTGACACATGGCGCAGGTACACCTCATCGTAGCCACAAAGAGAGCAGTAGAAAGAAGAAAGTGAAACCCGATTTGCATTGTAAATCATTGTTGCTTGGAGCCTATGGAGTGTATTCTAGGCGAATGTGGCGACGATGTTGACAACCAAATGAACACAAAGCCACAGTTGGAACGAGAGGCGAGAGAAAGACAGTAAACAGAAGCAATCTATTCCAACCCATTCTCGCAATATTTGATGCCAAATAATTGATTGATGGAGAAGGCAAGCTCACTTTTGCCAGACTCGGCTGAGAAGAGCAAAGAGGAGAGAAAACAGAGCAGAAGAGAGACAGTGAGAGTGTAGATTATGACGGTTGGTTAGCTTGACATAGGCTGTAATTCTTTAGATGGTGTGTTCTCGTCTTTCAAATTTTTAATCTTTACAAAATGCTGAACATGTATCTGCAAATATTGGACATCATTTAGCAAAATGATAAAATTATAAACAGGGAGACCAGAAGAGCTATATGACAAATCAAACTCAATTTGGAATGTTTTGAAAAGAAGAAAGGACGATATGGGTAAAGAATCTAGAACAAATTTGAATCAAATGCAATATCAGCATTTTCTTTTGGAATGTACAAATTTAGATAGATTTTGAATAATCGATAAATTTGCACACACAAACTTCTTTTCAAGAATAAAAAAATAACTGTTTCCTATAACTTTATAATACAGTCATTCTTTTACAGGATAGCACATTTTTAGGTTTTCTTCTTTCTTATGGCAATTTCTCTGCCGCAAGTAATATCACATGATAACTATTTCATCTCTTTGTGCTTTAGCTTGGGAATCCAGGCCTCAAACCAATGGATGTAGGCATTTTGGCAAGAATAACGCATTCCAGTAAGCCAGCACTGGCAGGACAAAAATGGAAAAACCACAGCTAACGATGGTTGGCAAGAGAGAGTTGCGAAGAGAAGAGCAAGGAAAGAACATACAGAAAGGCCATCTAATTCCCCATTAATCTATTTCCCACCGGAAAATCACAGCCACGACGGTTTTTTTCCTATTTGTGCTTAGACAGGGCTGGAAAGGAGATCCCACACTCCAAAAAGCCAATATGCTGAAGCGTGAATGAACTTGGCTTCATTAAAGCGTCGAGGTCAATATGGGCAGGGAAAGCCAACATAACGCCTAGCAATGGTTCAAGCAATACGGCATCGTAGCAAGACACAGTAGAAGAAAAAGCAGAACCCTTATTGTGCTGTAATCATTTCTTGGAGCTCGAGTGTATCAGCGGAATGGGGAGATGGTTGACAACCAAAGAATACAATACATACTTGGAACAGGGGAGAGGAAAGATACAGTAACAAAAAGCGCTATCTATTCCACCCATTTCTCATTAGAGCTCCTGCAGGTTTAGTGGCCATGAAGGCAACAACATGGGGATGTTTGGCGCAGTACACTAGAAATGGTCGCTGACGAACACGTGATGCCAAACCTGATTGTCTGGAGCAGGAGCCAGGTCACTTTGCTGGGCTGTCTGAGGAAGAAGAAAGAAGGAGTAGCAACACAGAGCAGAAGAGAAGACAAGTGAGGTATAAGGTTCGGACCGGTTGTTGGCTTCATGACAATAGATGGATTCTGTACTTAATCAACATGTTTCGCAAAGGTTATCATGCAAGCATAAATTCTTGGAAGTTGAAGTTTTGAAGTGGCACAATGTAAACTCTCTGAAAGAGGTTAGATATCACAGAAGATGGCTTCCTTCCTCTATTGGACATTCCTCTCAGATTGTGCCTGTTTCATTGGTACTTAGCTATTCAAAAATTAGAACAGGGAAGCAGATGAAAAGCAGATAGAATACGTATGCATTTATCCATTCATATGTAAAAAGCAACAACGATACTTTTTAAAAACAATGTGTACTTGTACCGCAAGCTTCCTCGTGTACATTTTTATTAAGCAATTCAAAAAGCATTTAAATACTGGACATGTATATTGTTTTTTCATAAAAAACAAAGTACGTTATCTCCTACAATCACCATATTTTCTTCATAGATCAGAAACATAGATAAGATGAGCAGAAGGCTATTTCAATTCAACAACTAAGTCAGTGTACATAGAACACAGGGATAGTTTGGCAAAGTCTAGTGATGCTGGGTCTCAGAGTCATTGCTACAGATCTTCCGTCCACTCGTGTTTCTTCTTTCTGCCGGAGTAATCTGTTCAAAATTTATACTAGATTCCAAACATTATTCTGAGTCTTATGGATGTTCAAATAACGAACAGTGGTTCTCTGATTAAGGCCCTACTTCAGATATAAACCTTGAATTAATCAGACATAGCTATTGGAAAACAGCTCTTTCCTGTAGGATAAGGATGGAAAGAAGACAGAGACACTTTTCAAGAGTGAGAGATATATGTTACTCCCTGATTTTTTTTCTGTTAAAGAAATAGTGCACTCTGGCTGCCCAGCAAGTGATGCTTTCCTTGTTCCACAGGACTGGTACCAACCTGGGGATCTCATCAATTCTTATAAACCTCTTCAAAGACCAAAGTATAGGATTTCTTTTCCTAGACTTAATCTGTTTCCCTAAAATTGTTAAGACAAAAAAAGTAAAGGCTCCAGTATAAAGTAACTTTAACATTTAATTTACTACAATTGTCGTTGAAAATGTTTTTAGTTTGGACGAATAAACAGGAAAAATGTCCCTTGATTGATTCTACGAAGAAGAAGAATATTTATTGGCCAAGGCGTGAATTTGGACAACACAGGAATTTGTCTTGTGTAAATACCCTCAAGTATACATAAAAAGAAGATAATTTGTTAGGATCAAGATCAATAATGTACCACACTTAATGATAGTTTTGTCGGGAACCAATCAGAAATTCAAATCATATGAGAAATTCAGTCAATATCTATCGTAAGGATACAAGGTGACAAATGTTACAACCTACATACAATGGGAGGGGATGGGTGATTCTGGAGTGAATGAGAAGATTAGGCCCTGTCACACGCCCAATGTTACATGCAAAACATTTGTATAAAGGACACAGGCGGGACGAGAAAAAATGTCCATCCGTTGTTATCCTGCTCTCTAAATGGGCAAAAATTTGCAGTTACAGAGCGGATAACACGGAAAGGAACGGAGCGGGGAGGATGCAGAGCGGAATGGAAACGTGATGCAATGAACCGGAAACCCAGAGATTGGACAGCGGATGAGGCAAGATGGCACATCCGCCAAGGCTTTCTGGAGGAACCTCAGCAAATGCAGACGCAAATGCGATGAATAGCGATGCAGAGCGGACGCGGGGGGAACAAAACGGGGGCCGAAAAAAAAAATTGAAGCGGATGCACAGCGGATGAAGCGGATGCAGAGCCGGAAGCAAAGCAGTATGGGAAACCAATGGAAGCATGCTGCTTAGAGAGAGAAGGCGGAGAGTCTGGGCTACACTTCGAGTGCTCCTCGGCTGGTGGAAGCACATGCACCACCTGGCTACGAGAGCTGTACCCTCAAGAAATCTGGCCAAGCACAGTTAAGCTGACAGACAGAGAAGACCTAACGTCCATGGCCAGGTGCAACTTCCTGGAGGGTGAGGTCTGCCACTGGGAGCACAGCACTCCTCTTCCTACCCTCTTCTCTGGCAGCCCTGCTGAGAGCAGTCTCTTCTGGCCGGAGTCAGCTCTGTCTTCGAGGCAGTTCTGTGGAGCGTGCCCATGGCGGAGAACCTCCACCCCACAGCTGTACTAACCATAGTTTGTGGTGGAGAAAGGAGGACGGCACGTCCACCACAGCCCCTTCCGCATCACCCCAGCTCCACCTCAAAGAAGGCCACAGAGGCAGACCCGAGGGGCAGAGCCACACTGTCCTGCTGGAGATCAGGGACACCCTCCGGAGCAGCATAATGATCTCGTTCTCTCAAGCTGCGTGCACACCAGACTCCTCATCCTCCAACCGCAAGCCCCGTCTCACTTTATGTGAACAGACCTCACGGACATGGCGGTAACCCAGTACCGAGGTGCTGAATGACCGGATCCACGGAGCTGCTTTTCACAACCTCCAAGTCCAGAGTAAAGCTGCTCCACCCAGTCCAGGTCTGCTCCTCCACCAGGTATGTCCTCCATTCCAAGGCTTTCCAAGGCCCTAACCTACCAGGGCTACACAGCTAACAGCAGGTCCAGCAAGCACAGGCAGCGCCCTTCCCAGTTCCAGGCAAAGGAGTCATCGGAGACACCATTGCCACACCGTTCCACTGATGCCACGATGCCACCCATGAACTGATGCCACCAGATGCCAACTCGATGCCGACCAGACATGATGCCACCATGACAGGCCTCACCCAGCTGCAAGACCAGTCAGCCGCACCTACAACTGCTCCTGTCCTCGACCCCACACGCCAAGCCCGGCCTCAGTAATAGTCCTCGGTACTGGGGCTGACACCCCATGGCAATGGAGAAAAGGAGCTTCTCAACATCATCGGGTCTGAGCCAGCTGTCTGAGAGCTTTCCTCCAACAACAGACATCACCTGTTGCTCCTCTCGGGGCAGACACCCAATGGCGCTTTCAGACAACACTCCAGCACCAGCCACCTCCCGCAGCAACCTGGACCTTCACCCCTGAGACTGGCACCTCCAAGTGACCAAGATGAGGAATTGCAGAGACTGGCTGGCTGGCTCCTGTGGAACTTTAGTTTGACACTTGACTGGGTCATTTTTCTTTGACAGCTTGTCTGCTTTAATGAAAGTCTATTTTCGATCACCAGACTTGCTTCATTTCTTTTTTTTAAATAAAGTCTTGGTGGAGAACTTTTAGAAATGTTTTAGCTCTTTGCATGAATTGTGGATGGGTTAAGATATCAGTGGGGTGGGCAGGGATACCTTCTTGGGATGGGTATAGCTGTGGGATGGCAGGGAATACCTTTGGCGATGGGTTTAGGATTCTGTTGGATGGGTTAAGATAGCAGTGGGAATGGGCAGGGATACTTCGTGGGATGGGTTAGGAATTCTGTGGGAATGGTGTTAGGTGCGTGGGAATGGGCCAGGGATCCTGTGGGAGATAGGTTAGGATATCTTGTGGGATCGGGTTAAGATAGCAGTGGGGGAATGGCAGGAAACTTGGGAATGATGCAGGAACTTTGGGCAGTTGGGTAATAGTGTCGGGAAGGATAAACCGTCCTGCAAGCAGTGGGAGTGTATGGGTCCACCTCCCCCAGGTGCCAACACCTCTGGCCCTTCTACTCAATGATATATACATGTAATAATTATCACACATGTCAACGTAAACACAACTCATTTATTAAATCCTGCCATTTCATTGTAGGCCACCAAACATACATGTCCCAATCTCATTCCAGATTCGATGTGAGATACTAAGGCGTGAAAGGAAGCATCCATTAGCATGCTTACATCTGTCTTGGCCTACTCCACTCGCTTCCAAGCTGGGGAGGTGCACAGTGCTTATTATCATACTTGACGCAGTTGCCCTGCTTCTTGCCTCACGTGCGGCTCTGTGGGGCCTTGCACATCCGCAGGGTCTATCATGGTTTACCCCTTGCCTCCATTCCCCAGGCTCCAATGTCCCCATTTGCCTGTTGCGAGGTCCACGGAGCCTGTTCTGCAAGACGGGTAGCGGATGCAGGCGATGAGATTGTGCAGGACTTGGCAGCAAGCTTCCCACGATCTCCTCAACAGGTCTCTCGGGCGATGCTGCATGTGGTGAAGAACTACGGAACTGTATGGCCAGAGCGCAAAGGCGTTCTCACACCATACCGTCTAGCCTCTGAGCAGCCTATAGTTGAAGATCCTCTCTTCACTGGGTGAGGATTTGGGTGTAGGGCTTCAGAGGTAGGTCTGAGGAGAAGGCATCATCCCACTGCCAGAAGTACGGGCTACATCTTGCGTGTCGATTGTGGCAGTGGTTGCTGGATCTGGGGAAGCCCACGATGAGCGTTGCCTTCCAGCCTCTCCTTGAGGTACTGGATTGATATACCTGGCATTCTGAAGAGTGAGCCATTGCCTGAACGCATCGATTGTACATGAAATTTGTTAGTCAGATATTGACCATGGCGAAGGATGATCTGAAGAAGCCTTGAGTTGTAATAAGTGGACCACCATTGGCTGAGCGCTTTTGCAGTGCTCACGTGCTCCCATCATGGACTCATGGGTGGGGGAAGTTCCACTCTGATACACGTGCTCTGCAACTTTATTTCCATACCTCTCTTCAGTGGTGGGACACGGAGGAGCTCTCTCACGGTATTCTCATTGATGGCCTGCACACTTTCTCTGACCACAGATGCTGATGGTGTGCTGTGCAACCCTCCAGCCGTAACTGCCATGCTCCTTGTAGGTGGTCCCTGAGGCAGTGGTGGAGAGCCAGTGCAACCTTGAGCCCAGGGTCCAGCTGGGCCGGAAGTTGAATGTTGCCTTGGGTCACAACCTGGGTGTCAGCCCGCTGCACAATTTGTCAAAACATGGCTGGAGGGCATCTCTATCCATCGAGTTTTGGATTGCAACCGAGTGTCTTCGTTCCTGAGCTCACCAATCAGCTGTTGTACAATCCGTACTCTGCTCTTCTCTCTGATTCCATCTTTGGACCCAGACACTATCATTGGCCGCCTCCTTTTTCTTTCGTAGTAGAGCCACAGTTAGCCACTGTAGATGGTTCGCACTGTTGCAGAATGATGGTGGCTGCCAAAGGACTTTGTTATGACCATGGTGGACATCATTGGATGCCTGTGGGAAGAGGAAAAGTTCAGATGAAGGCTGGCAGAGGTTGCACAGCTGGTCTGGCTGGTTCTGAAAGATGAGATCCAGATGTGTTCCTCCCCCTTTTATAGCGCAGTAAGGTTTTCCACTGT
>BHFT01076092.1:0-19858 GCA_004320025.1 Laticauda laticaudata | reverse complement strand
TTTGCATCCATCGGCCAGTGTGACAGGGCCTTTAATACCCGTTCACACAAAATTATCTTCCCATTGGAATATTCTGTTTAAAATATATAAATGGAGCTGACAGATGAGCAAGGGATGAAAATAGAATGCAATATCATGACAATAGCAGCCACAAGGTAATATGCATTCAGAAACAATAATATATGTGATGTAGAAGTCCTTACATTAATAGCAAAGGAGAAAAATTAAATGTAATTTTTTAAGGAAGGCTATAGGCATGTTAATAATCTTACTCCGCTCAAATAGCTTACACACACACACACACACACACACACAAAAGTCAGATTCATTGGCAGCATTTATCATTTTTGTGTAATTTATGAAGCTTAGCTAAGACTGGCTTACAATGCCCACTGATGTAATGAAAAATAAATCTGGAATAAGCAAATATCTGTCCCATTTTTGTCTCTTGATGGGACACTCTGAATCCTAAATGGAAGAAATTAATTTTATCCTGGTTCATCACTTGTTGTGTGCCACCTAGAATCATGGTATGAGATAGTTAGCCATATGTGTTTTGGAAAGGAAGGGAGGGAGGAAGGAAGGCTTAAAAATAAACTTAAATACATTTATACAAACAGTGTAATAACCTCTCACAAATTGCTGCCTGCCACATATATTGGATAAGCTGGGACTTTTAGGAGTCAAAGCCCAAAACATATGGACAGCTCAAAGTTGAGAAAGCTAAGTTTATTGGCATTCACCCAACGTGGCTTATATATTTCCTGATTTGATGGTAAGCCTCTTAAGATTTACACGACAAAACCAGGTATAAACTAATAAACAAGCAAGGATCACAAAGCAACTGACCAGGGTTATATATTTAATTTTATTTAGCTAATTCACATAACTTGCATTAATGGGTTTGGGATTTTAAAAAAAAGGGGGGGGGGATTACACTATGCTTGTACAGGACAAGTCAAAATGACCAAAACTGATTGGTGCTATCTTTATCTACCTGTAGTGGGAATTCAACTAAGATTAGCAAATTGATTTAAAATCTATGTGTTGTCTGTTTTACTAAGATAGATAAATAGATAAAAATCTAGCTAGCTAGACAGACAGACAGACAGACAGATATCAGTTGATTGATCAAAATTTATTTGATCATGGATACATGGCAGGGAGCAATACCTCTCAACTTATCAAGTGATACTAACAGCATAAGGAATATTACACTGTGAAAATAAGAAAAGCAAATAGTAAACAGTGTGAATTAACATAGAAAATGAAAGCAATAAAGACAGGTGTGTGTCTTTGAAATTAAGAAAAAGGGAAAATGTACATCAATATGAATGAAGGAAACCTGATCTTACGAATGAGAGTTGATGAATGCATGTAGGAAATGACTTTATGAATGGAAGGGCAAAATGTCATAAAGTATGAATTGGTATCCTCTAAGTTGAGGGGTCCTTGTTTGTTTTCTTGCAGACATTTCATTACCAAACTAGGTAACGTCATCATCTGGGCTGATGGAATGAAACTCAAATGAGGGAATATACAGTATTTGAAAGGTGCAAATTGAAGAGTTGCAGTGTGATGGCTCAGTGGTTAAAGAGGTTGAGCTTGGAGAGCTGACAACTCCAGGGTTCAAGACCCGAGTGCCATGTGACAGGTGTTGCCCCGTTAGCAGTTCGACAGCATGCAAATGTGAGTAGATGAATTGGAACCACTTCGGTGGGAAGGTAACAGCATTCTGTGCACTATGCTGGTCACATGACCATGGAAATTGTCTTTGGACAAAGCTGGCTCTCTCAGCCATTAAATGGAGATGAGCACCATGACCGAGAGTCAGACATGACTGACAAGGAAATCTTTATTTTTACCTTTTTCTTTACCTTTTTACACTGAAAAGTGGAATTCGGAAAATAAAAATATCTATACTGTATAGTACACAGGGTGTGTAGACCAGGTGTTTGCTGTTCAGAGGGTCATTTTGAAATGAGCAAGTGTGAAAAAATAAAGTTTATTTTATGTATGGGGGTGTATATGTCTTCGTTTTGCTTTGCTCTGGATAGAATACAGCAGAGAGGATATGATAAAGTGAGTGGAGTTCAACTGTAAAATGTTTTAGGGTACAATTTATTATTGGAAATGCTTTTTATGTTGCTTCGGTCAAGAAATGAAGCTATGAGGTTCAGGTTTGGTTGCTGGATTCAGTAGAAGAGGTATATCATGGGGGAGGGGAACCATAAATGGAAATAAATGCAATGCCGAGTAAATGGTTCAACCTTGACCTAGGAACAAGAGAAGGATGAGAGAGATGCCCTTGGTTATTATTCACAAATGTGTAAGGAATGCTTTGGTGATTTTATAGAAATGTTTGTTCATGGCATGAATACACAGGCATGTTTGCTTGCATACAATACCTTACTTCTGATGGAGAACCCAAATGATGTACTGTGAATTTCATCTATGTTATCCTCATTTTAAATAGGAGGGAAATACCTCCCTCTCTCCCAGTTATGAAGACGCTTCTTGGATTAGAAGCAAAATGTCTTCATGGGGCTGCTGCTTCCTCCTCCTCTTCTTCTTCCTCCTTCTCCTCTCCCTCTTCTTCTTCCTCCTCTTCTTTTTCTCTTCCTCCTCCTCCTTTTCTCCTCTTTCTCTTCCTCTTCTTCCTCTTCTTTTTCTCTTCCTCTTCTTCCTCCTCTTCTGTTTCTCTTCCTCCTCCCTTCCTCCTCCTTCTCTTCCTTTTTTCCTCTTCCTCTTCTTCCTCCTCTTCTTTTTCTCTTCCTCCCCCCTTCCTCCTCCTCTTCCCCATAAATAATTTTTCCATCTGCTTCCAATATGCCATGAGAATTGATCCAGCTCACCATTTCAGATGGATCAGTCAGAATGTCACCAGTGAACCAACCACACACACATATCCACTCTTTACTTGCTTATCCAAGTTTTTAGCTCCACTGAGACTTGTAAGCCAGTTCATTCTCTGCACCACTGCCTCTCATGATCCTGCAAGCTCTCAAAGTAGGACAGAGGGTTTCAAGGGGATGGCACAAAATACTGTTCAAAGCAGAGTGTCTCCATAGTGAGTGCCATTGATTCATCGAACATGCCTGGGATGCTGCCCCAGGTTGGATGCCTGGGTCTCCGGGGTGATGGTCTGGCCTGCTACAGCAGCCTCCCACCTCCTGGTCAAAGGCCAAGCACACGCAGACTGAAAGCATGGCATTCTCCCTGTTTTTGCCAGAGCAAACCTACTGAGTTGTGACAGCTGGAAGCGCAGAAATCAATAACATGTAAAGGTGTTTTTTCTTTCTCGACTTTCTTTTCTTTTCTTTTAAACGACTGTAATCACCATTTCTAATTCTTCCCAGAAATAACATCGGGCTCCTATGTCCCCCTTCTGATCCCACTCCCTCCTGTACAATTCATCTCATTCTAACTCTCTCTTCAAAATTCATGGATGGTTATCATACCAGTAGCCTCCCTCCAAACTGAAAATCAAATAAAGCCAAAAGATTTGCAATTGCAATTACTCACATCAACTCCTTCTACCCATTATCTGCATTTCCCTTCATATCTTCTTTTTTCTTTCTCCCCAAATTGGGTCCTGGGTGGTGAGCCATAGTGGCACAGTAGTTAGAGTGCAATACTGCAGGCTACTTCTGCTGACTTGCCAGCTGACTGCAATTTGGCAGTTCGAATCTCACCAGGCTCAAGGTTGACTCAGCTTTCCATCTTTCCAAGGTGGATAAAATGAGGACCCAGATTGTTGGGGACAAGAGACTGATTCTGTAAATCACTTAGAGAGGGCTGTAAAGCACTGTGAAACAGTATCTAAGTCTAAGTGCTATTGATATTGCTAATTCTATTCTATTCTATTGCAGTAGTAGTTAGAATGCAGCAATGCAGGCTAACTCTGCCCATTGCCAGGAATTTGATAAAGGTTGACCCAGCCTTCCATCGTTCCAAGGTCAGTTAAATGACCTCTTCTCTCCCCTTCTCTCCTCTCCTCTCTTCTTTATTCTTATTCTATCCCATCCCATCAATAATGTCAAATGTTTTCAATTGTCAGGGCTTCACTGGGACAGTTTTGGCATTTTGTTCCTAAAGTGCCCATGAAACCTAGTCACAAACAAAGTCTGGCCAACTTTTATACCTCCTGAAAATATGATAAAAAGTAATTGGGGTGATTGCACGATCCCACTGGCAGTCCAAGGAGTACTTCTGTCAGGGTGGAAGAGCTTGACAGCACTGCTTGCGTGCAGAGAATTTTAAAAGTACAAAGAAGATGAATTGGTCACATTTCCCCCCTAAATCACATCCCTAAGTAGCGGTAAAGTTGGAAAATATTGTTGAAGTCAAGAAATAATAGGTTTTACTTCCGTTTAGTGCCACACATTTTAAACTCAGATATCCATCCATCCATCCTCGTTTGTAGATCTAACTTAAAAGAAAGCAGTGCTGTTTTACTCCCCCTCTCCTTATTTATTCTTTTTGTCTCTGTGTGTGGACGGATAGCCTGTTATCTTTGCTACTGAGTTATCTTCTTGACCAGTGTAGCAGTTGTACAATGAGTAAATTACCCAAGCGTTATTGCTTATTTTCTTATATATGATAGATTGGACAGGCCCCCTTGAGAATCACACAGGTTTCACAACACACAATCCCCAAGAAGTCATTCCTGGGTGAGTTATGCTTCCTATTTTATTTTGCCTCTTCACAGTGCCTTATATCTCCCCGATTTCTCATTTATTTCATAGACACTCCTGGCTCCACTCGCCGCTTACTTAAAGAAGCCATCTCGCACTGCTTTTGTTATATCCCTGGGATTTTGCTGGGTAGCTTATGTTTTCAGCACCGAGTGAAACTTTCATGGAATAAAAGCTTGCAGGAAATGTCTTCCACTGTAGACCTTAATTTGAACAGCACTGGCCTTCGTTCCGCTGAAGTACCTGCTTGAATGTTGGCACTGAGTTCAGAGACATTTAAGAAAGGGATATGAGTGCTTTTTCCATCTGGCATTTTCTGTCCATGACATTTTTACATACTGCTGTTCCTGTGGCAGGCACAGAAAAGATCTAGCTGTCCACAAGGGACATCATCTAACCAGCTCATTCTTGATTTCAGCCAAGTGTCTCTGCAGTCCCAGGTTCTTCTACTGGTTGATGAGAACAATATTATTAAAGAACTGTGTGGCCAATGGCATAACTGATGAGAAAGGCATGCCCATACCTTGCAGACAATGGAAGGAAAAACCCATAACTCTTAAAACAGGGAGCCATAACATTTTTGGGAGGGAGAAATCCACATTTTGCTTTTCAAGTGTCCTGATGGGTTGCATTCCAAGAGGTTTTGGCCAAAGAAATAGGATGGGGGAGGGCTACAAAAGCAAGGTATCATTTAGTCCACTGACTATTTACATTTGGGGCTGTTAAAACTACAGACTTGGTGGCTAGAAAGCTAATAGCCTGGGTTCGAGACTTAAACACCATGCAATAGTGTGAGCTCCCATTCTTTCCCCAACCCTTGCCAACTTTCCACAGATTGTTGGGACTGCAGAAAAAAAAAATTGCAAACCAGCCTGCCTTCCATTGAGAACCTGTATATTGTTTGGGTCAGAATGAGAAAAGTATCTACAGATACTTCTTGTTATGCTTCTGTCAGAGTCTGAGTCGGAGGAGAAAGATGAACAGTTGACAGGGAATGGGAGTGTGGCTCCCTTGGCTGTGGAGGAAACTGGGGAAAGGGCAAAGTCCAGCTGGGCAGAGCAGAGAAAAGGTAGAACAAGGGAGAGGGAGTTCAGAGGAAGACCTAGGCCCACCCCCTCTTTATCCTAGGGCACACAGGGAAAAACAGAGAAGAGAGCCACGTGGGTCATATGGAGGAGAAAAAGGCCCTGATTCCCTTCATTAGCCACACCTGGGATGAAAGTTTCTTAGAACTGAATGCTGACTGTGGCAGTTTCTGGGAGCAAATGTGACTTAATCCTGTGTTGTTGTTGCTTATCTGTGTTCCTGGCATTTTCCCAACTCTGTGAGTTTTGCCATCCGTTCATGTGTGGAATTCTTGCTCCTGCCCTGCCAAACTAATTACCTCAGTTTGGCTTGATTGGACTTAAAGTTACAGTTTGTGTTGACCATGTTTTGGACTTAATCCTCTGCAGTCAAAGGCTGTTCCTGGGAGTTTTTCTCCAGCCAGAAGGTATCCTGGACATTGGGGGCAAAGTTGGAGTTAATTAACTGTGTTACCTTTGGGCCACACCATGGGTCATCACACTTCTCCTCTCAGGGTGCCAAAACATCAGCATTGAATGCCAAAACAACTAGACACAGAGAGTTTTTTTCCCCCGTGCCATCACTGAATTCTCACAACACTGTCTCATGCCTAAGGATATCTAACCATGCCATAGGACTGTATTACTATTACCCTTCTCATCTTTCCTATTATCTTTTCCTATTGGTATCTTGTGACTATCACTTTGGTGGTGGTATCTTATGATCTATGATGGGGTTGTATGATTTCTGATTGTACCATTTGATTATTTATCTCTTTGTTGCTTGTCACATATACTGAGAATTTATGTACCAGAGACAAATTCCTTGTGTGTCCAATCACAGTTGGCCAATAAAGAATATTCTATTCTGCTCTTTAAATTCTGTCTGAAAACTTGAAAAAAAAAAGGGGGGGTGGAATCTGCCTTCTCTCCTGATGAAAATGAATGAATTTTGAGCTTTCAACAGCTGATGCATAGGTCAAAACTTGCATGCTGAATGGGCTTCAAATGACAGGTGCTTCTTCTTCAAAGGCTGCCCAACTGTTTCCCCATTGTTCCAACAATTGAAGATTTTTGCTTTCTCTCATTAAATAATCAATAAATGCAGCTGACAGCAAGAAGCATCTAGAAATTGGCTGGCTTTAGCACTGTATTACTTAACACTGAATAAATAGATGCACTTTGTCTGAATTGTAATCTTGAACCACTGAGGGAGAAAGGAAGGCCACGGGACAGAAAATGAGGTATTCATGTAGCCATTTCGGATCCAGCCCAGTGTTATATAGCTTCACACATTTATCCAAACATACAGATATATTGACTCTTCTCTAACGTGATATGGTTGCTAGATCAGAACAAGTTTTCTTTCTGTGCCTAAAGATCCATCGAAGCCCCACTTGCAGTTCTGAAAAGTTTTCTTCCCCTGAGAAATGGGATCTGGTTTTAATACATAGAATGTAGGTTCACAGAGCTGGAAGGGACCTTGGAGATCTTCTAGTCCAACCCCTGCAGGGGTGAGGAGTCCCTGGGGCTCTCTGAGCTTTGATTGTTTTCTTGCAGACCTTTCAAACTAGGTAACAAAACCAGTGCAAGGCAGGAGTCATCGGAGTCTATGTCTGCTATAATGTCTTGCCTGTCAACGACTTCTTCAGCTTCAACCACAATAATACACAGGCAAACAACTGATACAAATTCAAGGTAAACCACTCCAAACTCGATTGCAGAAAATATGGTTTCAGGAACAGAGTAGTCAACGCCTGGAACGTCCTACCTGACTCCATTGTTACAGCCTCAACCCCTCATTGCTTCCACCTCAAACCGTCTACCATGGACCTCACCCCATTCCTAAGAGGTCCTTAAAGGGGGCTTGCATAAGCGTACCAGTGTGCCTACCATCCCTGTCCTACTGTTCCGATTTATCTGTTCTTACTTCCTTTGTTCTTGTTTATGTTCATATCTATACTTGTTATCTTGTACATGTTTGGCAAACAAACAAATGGTTTTCTAGTCTCTTTGAAAACCTCTCAGTGATGGGACACCCACAACCTCAGCAAGTAAGCTATTCCATTAATTAATTGCTCTCACTGTCAGAACATTTACTGTCCCTCCAATTCTTCTCTTTGATAAACTAGATCAGAGGTCTCCAAACTTGGCAACTTTAAGACTTGTGGAGTTCAACTCCCAGAATTCTCCAGGTATGCTATGCTGGCTGGAGAATTCTGGGAGTTGAAGTCCAAAAGTCTTAAAGTTGCCAAAATTGGTGACTCCTGGACTAGACATACTTAGCTCCCTCAACTACTCATCATACAATTTAGCCTCCAGGCTCTTCTTTGCACATTTTCCAAAGTCTCAACCTCTTTTTTAGTATTGTGGTGACCAGAACTAGATTGCAGTATTCCAAGTGTGGTCTCACCAGTGTGAAGGAGATGGGCAAATAAGGAGTATGAAATATAAATAAATAAGTAGATAAGTATCACTTATCTTTATGCTATTCCTCTGTTGATGCAATCCAGGATTGCACTGAAATCATTTAGAATTAGAAATAGAATCATAGGGCTGGAAAGGACATCTAGTCCAACCCCCTGCTCAAGGAAGGAGACCTTATACCACCCCCGACAAATAATGATCCAATCTTTTCTTGAGAATGGAGCACCTACAAACTTCTGAAGGCAAGCCATTCCATGATTAATTGTTGTCCCTGTCAGGAAATTTCTCCTTAATTCTAGATGCTTGATGTTACTCCCTTAAAATTAGCAATGTATTAAGAAAGAATCCGGTGCCAATACAGCATTGGCATTGAAAAAAAGTGACTTATGATCATTTTTCACATGAACTTCTCAGCACCCCCCACACTCATGTGGACGCTCAGCCACTGGCTCATATTTATGAAGGTTGCCTGGTTGCCATGTGAGTTGCCCCTTTTGTGACCTTCTGACAAGCAAAATCAACAGGGAAGGCAGATTCACTTAACAATTATGTTACTAACTTAACAATGGCAGTTGATTCAGCAAGAGTGGTCAATGCCTAGAACTCCCTATCTGACTCTGTTGCCACATCCTCAAAACCCCAAAACTTTAACCTTAAACTGTCTGTCATGGACCTCACCCTAGTCCTGAGAGGTCTGTAAGGGGGCATGCATTAGCGCACCATCTTGTCTACCATCCCTGTCCTACTGTTCACATTTATTCATATTCATTTATTACGTAGATACTTATACCTGTTTATTTGAGTTTGCCATCCTCAAGAGACTATGGTATCATGCTATAAAACCAGTAACTGCCACTTCCCGTGTGGTTTCAATACTGTATACAAAGCTGGAGTGTCCTCTCCAGAGCACGAGGCCTGGGTAATTTAATATGGAGGATAAACTGTTACCCAAGCAGCAGATCCCTCCTCTCCACATCACTGAAACAGTCTAATGGAACAGCAGAGTCGATATGATTAGTTCCAGTTGCATCGCAGGAGTTACCAGAATGTGATTGTACACAGTCACGAACTGCTTTCGGGACTCCGGCTCCGAATTTTGCCTCGAGGTTGAACTCCTGAAGCCTTTTCCGATAATGGATATAGCCACAAGGCAGTGAAAGTTTGAATTCAGGATTTTCCTTCTCCCAGAAGATGGTAGTTTTATCTGCCACTGGGGCATAAAGCCCTCTTTTGCCTTCAAAACTGTTGACCATATTCTCCTGTAACCCTGGAAAGGGGCCTTTATGAGGTGCTACCAGCTGGGCCAGCTGGACCAAGGTCTTTTTAAGGAGGTATTATTCCTCCTCACTCCAGGACGCCCGGCTCGGCTCTATTTGCAGTGGCCATTACCAGTTTATGCTTACACGTTTATATGTTATGTTCATACTTATACTTGTTTTCTTATACATGCTTGACAAACTTAATAAAATAAAAATAAATAAATAAATAGATTTGCTTAGTGTGGCAAGAAAGGTCATCAAATGGGATAAAACATAACAACTGCCTCATTTAGCAACAGAAATTTGGGGCTCAATTGGGATTATAAGTCAAGGACTAGCTGTGAACCAAAACTAAGTTGCCCCTTTGCTTACTGTGAGAACTAGACCTTGGATTGATTGAATTTAAGGAAGGCATACAACTTTGTACCTTCAGAGAATCTGGTGACACTTGAGCCCACGCAGACAGCTTTCATAATATCCCTGCTAATGCAAAACTAAAAATATTCAAGATTTTTCTTCTTGCACAGACATCAACGCCCGCCAAAGGTTTAATTATATAATTGAATATATATTCCCACGTTAGATCACTGATGTTTGGTGCATGCAAAAGCGGGAAGAGGGAGAGCTAGAAGGAAAGGAGCATCACCTAGCAACCATTTCTAACAAATGGCAAGAGGGGGAGAGAAGGAAAAAAAATAAAGAGATTATATGCTACATCACTCCACCAAGTCAAAATTGATAGCAAATTGTGTTTGCCCTTTCATCTGGGGTGGAAAAATCCATTGTGTGCAGGCAGAAAGTAAATGGGGAAGAAAATATTCAGCTCAGAAAGGAATGTCTTTGTGATCTTCCTTTTTTCCTCCCCTTCCCCAAAGAGAATATAAAAGAAAGAAAGAGACGGGCAGTTGCGGTCAACAAAAATGACATCTGGCCCTCCCGGGAAGAGCAGGAAAGTAAAAATTTGGAGGTGGTGTTAATTTAATAGCCCTCAGTGTTTTGCTCAGGAAAAGGAGAAAGTACTGGAGAAGGATGTTAATCGATGGGCCAGAAAAGTACGCAGTGAGCAGGTCAGAAAATCAAGATGGTGTCCAAAACCAGACAACCTGCACAGAAACAAGAGCAGGGCATGGATGTCCTCCACCTTGATTTTAATTTTGACACATACATACCTAGTGGAGAGCCAACTTAGCTTCCGATTCAGTCTGAAAGACCATCTTCAAGATAATGAAAGCAATACTGCAGTATTGTGCCTTTAGGGGGCAAGAAAAGCCAAAAGCACACATATAAACTGGGAGAAACCAGGCTTAATAGCAGTAACTGTGAGAGGGATCTAGGAGTCTTAGTGAACAACCAGTTAAATATGAGCCAGCAGTGTGTAGCAGCAGCCAAAAAAGCTAATGCAATACTAAATTGCATTAACAGAGAGATACAGTCAAGATCAAGGGAGATACTAATACCACTCTATAAAGCCTTAGTAAGGCCACACCTTGAGTACTGCATCCAGTTTTGGTCACCACACTATAAAAAAGTTGTTGAGACTCTAGAAAGAGGGCAGAGAAGAAGCAATCATGAGGGGAGCGGAGGCTAAAACATTTGAAGAAAGGTTGCAGGAACTGGGCCTGGCTAGTCTAGGGAAGAGAAGGACCAGGGGAGACAGGATAGCATCTTCCAATACTTGAGGGGCTGTCACAGAGACAAAGGGGTCAAGCTATTTTCTAAAGCCTCTAAAGGCCAGACAAGGAACAATGTGTGGAAATGGAACAAGGAGAGATTCAACCAAGCCATGTAACCGTAACAGTTGTGAAGTGAATCTGGCTTCACCATTGACTTTGCTTGTCAGAAGGTCGCAAAAGGGGATCATGTGACCTTGGGACAGAGCAACAGTCATAAGTATGAACCAAGCATTTGAATTTTGATCTCATGATCACGGAGATGCTGCAAGGGCTGTAATGGTCCTTTATCCTAATACAAATGGTTATAAGTCACATTTTTCAGGGCTGTTGTAACTTTGAATGGTCACTAAATGAACTGTTGTAAGTCAAGGGCTACCTGTATTTAAAAGTAACCCTGGAGGTAATACCAGAGTGAGCTAAAACTGGGGAAATGGATGTTTTTAATCTTTGCTTTGCTAGACCAAAGAAGAACAAGGAGGGAAAATCCAGGAGCTTCATCCTTTTCCAGGCAACCTTAAAATTATAGTTTTGGTATTACATACAAAGCCAAGCCATTCCTAATCTCCTGCAAGTTGACCAACTTGCTTGAGGCCTTGGGTGTCCCCTGTCAAATGTGGACCAGAGATAAGGAACACATCTGCTGAAACTCCCAATTCTTTGCATCAAGTGTAGCAGCAGCCAGGATTTTCAATCTGCAAAAGGCAAATATTTGCCACATAAGCTGTGAGGTTAGAGTTTTTCGTGTCATACATTTAAAAAAGCGATTCTTCCCCTTCCCCCTCAAAATTATCTCCTCTCCACACCGCCCCCATGCTCATAATAATCAAATGCAGCCGGCTGATGTACCTTCATCACTTTGCAAAGCATGTATTTATCACCAGTTTACACTCCACCAAATAGTTTTGACCCGAGGTTACAATGTGGGCTTTGAGAGAGGCAAGACAGGTTAAGTGGGAGACAGGCAAACATATCATTATGGGCACCTCGGCTTGTTTTGAAGATACTCAAATCTTCCAGAAGGATTTTCAGCACATGCCTTTCATGGCACAGTGCCCATGGGGCTGGGCTTCAACTGCTCATCCATTTGAGCTAACATCTTCAACTTACTTTGATCCAGCTCTGGGAAAATTGGTACTTTGTGTGTATGGAGCCACACATAACTTCTTTAGAAGTTTGACTACTCCCTCTTCCCAGAGTCTCTGACACAGAGTGACTAGATGAGACAATCCAGGATATAGTACACTGGTTTGTATTTACATATAGTGGTTTTATCCCTACAAAAGCATATACACATACAAGTACTTGTTACAGGCCTTGAACAAACAGCAACCAGTAATCAGCTACACCATAGAAGCATACGTGGAGAGAGAGAGATATGCCCTTACAGAGCCTCTCTTATATTACAACCTCTTAAAGCAGTAACAGTCAAATAACCCTGCTGACTCTTTGCTACCATTGCATTATCATTACATCATTACAATACTACAGCATTACAACCTTACAGAAGCTGGTCAGCTATTAAATCATCACCCTGACAAAAGTATGTATTCCCTTCCTGGATGAAAGCAAATTTCATCTTACCCACCAGTGGGAAAACAGCCAGAAAGGAATATGCAGAAAACCAATCCTTTCATTAGATGTTCTGACAATTATTTTTCTAATGGAGGAAAGTGACATTCAAGAAACATATTTCAAAGGAGAAGAGAATGTTGGTGAGGTCTTCTTTTACTTACTTACAAGGTTAGAAAGTGGTGGCTTGTGTAAATGTGCTCCCTTGCTTTCCATAGTGGCTTTTTAGAATCATAGAATCAAAGGGCTGGAAAGGACTTTGGAGGTCTTCTAGTCCAACCCCCTGCTTAAGACAGGAGGTCTTATACCATCTCATAAATGGTTCTCCAGTCTGTTTTGAAAACCTCTAGTGATGGAGCACCATAACTCTGGAATGAAAGCTATTCCACTGATGGATTGTGCTCATTGTCAGAAAATTTCTCCTTACTTCTAGGCTGGATCTCTCTTTAACAAGCTTCCATCCATTACTTCTTGTCCTGCCTTCAGATGCCTTGGAAAATAAGTCAACCCTCCTCTTCTCTGAGAGAGCCCCTCAAGTACTGAAAGACCACTATCTTCTCCCCACTGGTCTTTCTTTTTGATGGGTCAGTCATACCTAGTTCCGTCAACCAGTCCATCATACAGTTTAGCCTCCAGACCTCTTATCTTCTTTCTTGCTTTTTTTCAGGGGTCTCCAGCAGTGGTGGTGTGCTACTGGTTTGGATTGGTTCAGCCAAACTGGTAGTAAAAAAAAAGCCTTCCATGATCAGCTGAGAGGAGGAAAAAACTCCTCCACGATCAGCTGAGAGGATAAAGAAAAGAAAAGTGCAAGATCGGACTTCTTACCTGCTCCTTGCTTTTCTCTTCTTTATCCTCCCAGTTGATTAGCGCTGCAGGCCTCAGCTGGTTTGGGGAAAGCTGCACACATGCATTTGGTGCATGCATGATCACTGAACCAGTAGCAGAACAGGTAGGAACAGTGGAACACATCCCACTGCTGGTCTCCAGCCTCTGTGGTTTCCCACATTTCTATTAATTCCTAGGGGAATATATTAGGAAGATTATTTTTGGACTGGAAACCCATGTCATGGAGAACAACATCTTCAGTGACTTCTTCCTCAGGTCTGATCATAAAAGCAACACAGACATTTATAAAATAGAACTACTTGTAATTTGTATTGTTTTAATTGCTGTATTTATTATCTATCTTTTCCTAGGAGACTTAAGCACTTTCTGAAGAAGAATAAACTGAGAATGAATGGCTGGCTCAAAGTCATCCAGGAAATTTCCATGTCTGAAGACACTGAAACTGGATTTCCCCAGACCTAGTCCAAAATCTGCTTTGGAAGTTAGTTGTACATGAGCACCCAAAACTACTCCCCCCCCCATTTTTAAGACCCTTTAATCCCTTGTTTTGGGGTGGAGCAAAGGTAACTGAGAGGAGCTGAGCAGTTACTGGCTGGATGCCCTTCCCAACTCCTATATGGAGTTCACAGCAGCAGATATTTTCTCTTTGCACTCTGATAGAGAAACATCTGCCACTGCCTCAGATTGAACTCTCAACCTTCCAAGTGGGAGGCGAGCATCTTCACCTCTAGGCCACTGCGCCATTCCACACCCAAAACTAAACTTTAATTGAACTTTAAAAAAATCCAAGAGAGCCCAGCAGATTAGTCTAAGTCATTCTCTATGTCAATAGAAATACATATAAATGCTTTAAAAGAAAAAATCCATAAAGCTGACCAGTGGAAAATAAATGGAATGAGAACTTGGAGGTACGGGTGGAAGCTCCCTCTGTGGATTTAATCCAAAATATGCTGGAAACTGCATTTGTGGAATAAGTGTGTTTTGGCAAGAGACACCTGGACCGGCCTTTCTTCTTTCTTTGTATGATTCCAGAGAGCAGAAATGGAATTACTTTCTGCTGGCAGGACATTCTGATTTTAAATGATTCTGAAGTCGATTTGCTCAGTGCCATATCCCCTGTTAAAAATAGAACCATCAGTACCTAATGGTTTTCTTTCTTCTTTCAGATCTCCACCACTTCACACTGTCTCTTAGTTCACCGGCAGAACCAATAAATGGTGCTCCTTCCATTAGAATGAGCAAGAAGAATTTGTCTCTTAATTTGACTGTTGCTTGCAATTTTCGGAGTCACAGGAAGGGAGATTTCTATGGACAGAGATGTATCTTGCAACATGAAAAAAAGAAGAGGTTACCCCTGAATGGGATGGGTTACGGCCAGCTAAATTAAAGCAGGTATCATCTTTGTGATCAGAAGTGAAAAAGCCAAGTTTTTTTAACATTTCTGCAGGACTTTGAGTCAACTGTATATCAGAAAGGTGTTCGATGATGTTTGATATTATCCATGTTTAGAGGCAATTGAATTAAAAATGCTATCTAAACCGACACCCTGATTATTTCAGTCTCTGTCATTTCTGCCTGTGGTATATTGCATTAACACCTTCATGTTGGAGGGGGCTTATAGATTAATATCAAATTCCAAACCCCCCTCTCTGCTCATCCTATTCCCTCCCTCCCTTTTAGCTATCATATTTTGTATTTTAACTGTTTTTATTTTATAGGGGTTTTTTTAGCATTCTATTTCTTTAGTTTTATTTTTAATATTGTAAGCTGCCCAGTTACCCTGTAGTAAGATGGGTGGCCAATACATTCAATAGATACTGTATTTCCCTGAAAATAAGACCCAACCAGAAAATAAGTCTTAGCATGATTTTTCAGGATGTCCATAATGTAAGACCTACCCCCCAAAATAAGCCCAAGTTAAGATCATCGGCGAGACAGGCACATTTAGTACCATATTTTCCCCAAAATAAGACCTAACAGGAAAATAAGCCCTAATTAATATAAGACCCTGACTTATTTTGGGTAAAACTAGATGAGAGAGAGAGGGAGGGAGGGAGGGAGGGAGGGAGGGAGAGAGAGAGAGAGAGAGAGAGAGAGAGAGAGAGAGAGAGAGAGAGAGAGAGNGAGAGAGAGAGAGAGAGAGAGAGAGAGAGAGAGAGAGAGAGAGAGAGAGATCATGCATACAAGCAAATGTTATAGGGAAGGGTTTTCGTGGATCAGCTCATTTTACAGGTCTTTAACATGGCATTTCCCATTACTCTTGCACTGGGCAGGTGGTTGGACCAGAAAAGTTCCCCCAAGGTCCATTCTAGCCGTATGATTCCACCAAGAACCCACCAACAACCAACAGGATCAGAACATTACAATCTTCTCTAAACCCCCATTTCTGTCAATCTCCAACAAGCCCTAATGGTTAAGGTGATGTGTCTGTGTTCTCAATCACAATAATAAACCATGTGCGGTTAAAGGAGAATGTTTGTAGTTGAAATGAGGGGATCTCTGGTGCTCTCTTAGCTTGGTTGTTTTCTTGCAGATGTTTCATTACCCAATTGGGACCAGCATGGATGATATCCCCAAGGTTGGGTAATGAAACATCTGCAAGAAAACAATCAAACTCAGAGAACACCAAGGACCTCCTCAAATCATGTGCTTCCTTGATTTGCATTGCTCATTCAGATGATTATATAATCTAAGCCCAGCCTATTTATATTCATTGCAATCCATGTAAATTACAGGTGGGACACCTGTCCCATTCCTGATACCTCCATTATATATATATTTTTAAAGATCACACATATATATTTTAAACATCATAAAGTCACAGCCACATCTAACTTTTTGAACACCTTTCTATGGGAAGCCTAGCCACAGCTCAGTTAAAAGAGAAAGCCAGTCTTGCTAGAAAACTTACCAACTCCTAAAAGGCAAAAAGCCCAGTATATTATGTGGGTCATTCTTTGTCATAAACATAAATCAATTTCTGGTCCTTTAGTCATGCTACACAAAATGGTAAGAAAAGCAAAAAAAAAACAAAAACAGAGCTGCCAGATCATACAATTTTCCATTTTTTGCTTCAGCCATGCAAAATCTGTTGTGTCAGGAGAATTTTGCTATGATAGTTCCCTGCTCAAGTTCTTAAAATTAATCTCTGGCTTTGGGTGTACGTGTGGATGTATGTGCAGTTTTATTTGCTTGTGTGTGTCCTCTGTTCTTGGCTTTAAAGGGGATCTGTGATTTTCCTTTTACTGCCAGAGACAGATGCTGCTAGCTTCTCTATCTGTGTGTCTGCCAAGATAGATAGATAGATAGATAGATAGATAGATAGATAGATAGATAGATAGATAGATAGATAGATAGATAGATAGATAGATAGATAGATAGATAGATAGATAGATAGATAGACAGACAGGTAGACAGACAGACAGACATATTTGTTTTCTCAAGTTTTCACGGGTACTTACATGTATGCTGTTCAGCTTTGCTCGGGTATTTCCCCACGTCTTTTTAGCTGTGCTTGTAAAGTTGTAGCAACGTTGATGGCAGATGAGATACCCGAGCAAAGCTGAACAGTATATATATATTCATATATATATACATATACATATACATACACATATACATACACATACACACAAACACACACACACATATATGTATATATGGAAAGCAGGCACATTTTACCAAGAAAAAAAGAGCAATATGAATCTTATTAAAACTAGCTTTACATGCTGTAAAGGTTCCTACAGATAGCTATGATTTATTTATTATTAAGTCTCTTCTCTTTCAATGGGACTTATTTCCAGAAAGGTATCTTAGAATAAACATTTATTAATCTAATAGTGTGAATCCAGCCATTGAAGTTATGAAATTCTTACCTGCCATCAGTTTGAAATTATCGTGATCAAAATCACCAGGGATGATGCATTGCTGGAAATAATCTTGAATTTGTTCTTTCAGCCACAACTTCACCAAAGGTTCTTTGAAGACACCAATCTTTGAAATTACTTCAAATAATTCTTTACTTTGGGATAGCACAGATGTGTCCTACAAATTACCTGGCTATTAATGGGCAGTTGGGAGGCTTTCTTTTTCATTCAGAGGGAATACTTGATAATGATAGTTGCTCATCAACTGAGAGCAGCTGGCAGAGGCTGGCTCTATCTGATCATTTCCAAGAAATAAAGGAATGTATTTACAGTGAGTATTATTGGGATTTGCTTCAAAAGGGTAATGCTCTGTTTAGCAAAGAAATTAGCATGCACAAACCTGATAGTACAGATGTAAATAAAATATTTATAGTGTGATGGACCTATCACCTCACATTGCTAATAGCACTGAAAGTAGTCCAGACATTGGGGCAAAGCTCAAGATTAGAAACAAGCTATTCCAGAAATGTTTCTCTGCATAATGTTTCTGTCCTCCTCCTCCTCCTCCTCCTCCTCCTCCTCCTCCTATTCTTCTAGTGCAGTTCTTGCATTGTAAAAGGCATTTCCATATTTTGAATCAGATTACTTTATTTTTAACTCATACTAGTTTTGTAGCAAGCTCTAAAAGGTACTCTTGTTTACCCATTCTCCTTTCTACAATTTACAGCGCTGGTCAGCACTCTTCTCAAGGCCTTTCTTTGGAAGAGATGAGAAGAAATTTTCAATGCCCGCCTATTGACCAAAATGGTAAAATAAAAGTCTTCTTCAATAATAAACTGTATTAATGGACTGGTGATACTTTCTTTGAAATGCAATTGATCCTCCAAGTTTATAGTACCCAGAAATAAGAAATCAGCAACCTTGGTAATAGGAGATAACATTAGCACTTACACTTATATACAGTTTGATAGTGCTTTGCAGCCTTCTCCAAACAGTTTACAGAGTCAGCATATTGTCCCCAACAATCCAGGTCCTCATTTTACCAACCTTGGAAGGATGGGAGGCTGATCAACCTTGAGCCAGTGGGAATCAAACTCCTGGCAGTGAGCTGAATTAGCCTGTAATACTGCATTCTAACCACTATGCTACCATGGCTCAGTTATTATTATTACCTTTATTGTCAGAGGACAACATGAGTACAATGAGATTGACTGAATCTCCCTTCATGCACCCCCCACAACACAACTCACAGTGAGGACAGAAGTCCCTAACCCAGTTCTAATCTTATTACACTATGTGACCTTGTTACACAATGTGCTAGTCCTGCAAGTCTGTCATATTATGTTGACATGAAGTTATTTTCCATTCAGAAGTCAAGCAGCCCATGGGTAGAAACTATTCTTCAGCCTGTCGGTTGAGGCTGGCTATGCTTCTATATCTCCTACTTGATGGAAGGAAGGGAGATATAGGAGATGGTAGGAGTGGTAAGTGCTGACTGGGATGTGAGTCATCCCTGAGAATTTTCCTCACTCTTCCAAGGCAGCGAGCCCCAGCTGCTGCTCTTTGAGCTGTGCAAGACCTTCAAGGCGCTTAATTTTAATTAAAGTCAAACTTCATTTGGTGCCTGAATTGGTTTTTGTGAAATGATTGGTAAATGACACTGTTGCTAAGGGAACACTGTGACAGAGAGAGGGGAGCTGGGCTGCAAAGACCACTGGTTACTGCCATCTCATTCAACTAAAGTTCTTTCCTATAATGTCCTGTGCCTTGACTTTTTTTTCTTTTTCTTTTTCTCCTCTTTGGAAACCAGAGAGATTCCTTTAATAAGCAATCTCCTCCTGACCTCCTTTTCTCTGCAATGTAGTACTTACCTTTAAAAAGAAGCTAACTGCAAGCTCAGCTCTGTGACCTTAATTAGTTGATTAGAACCTTCTGACCAACAGGCAGCTGCTGCCTGCAACTGACCAGACCTTGATCAGTTTCAACTGAAGACTTTTGTTATGCTAAATAAAGTTGCTTTTTTCAGTCATAATTGTGAAAGGTCACTGTCTGAGGCAGTCACTAAACAAGTAGGCCTGGACACCTTTGAGGTCGCTTTGCGGACTGATGTCCAACACTTACTAGAGGCTTGACACAACACTGCTAGTTGTCAAAGGTGCCATCTAACTAGCTCCAAAATAAGGCACCGTCCTCGTGAATTAAACGAATGATTTTTTTTTCCTGGTATTAAGGTTTGGCAAGAAAGAAATACAGCACTTTTAATAATTAACCACCACATTTTCTCAATTTTTTCCTTGAAAATGGAGCTTATGGCAGACTTACTTGATGGTCTTTGCATGCTGGCTGGGTCCATATTAAAAAAAAAAAAATACACTCCCACCTGTATTTTAAGGCCCTGTCACACTGCCCAACGGATGCAAAACGTTTGTAAAAAGGACACAGCGGACGAGAAAAATG
>BHFT01076087.1:0-22800 GCA_004320025.1 Laticauda laticaudata | reverse complement strand
GTATTTCCTCCCAACAGCAGTGTAAAAAGCTTAAAACAACCCTTCCCCTTTAAGAAAGTACCAGCAAAGAAAAAAACAAACCTCTGGAGTTTCGGCTTATTCCCAAGAATGTAATAAGGGTTAATGGAGAGGCAGTTTATGTAAGCAGGGCAGTAAAGATTACGCTAGAAACAACACCAGAATGTTTCCTTCCTGCCTTTCTTACAGGATTAGTAGTGCTGTAAAGGGGAGGGGGAGATTTCTTCCAACAACCAGTTCTCTGAACTGCTTAGAAAGTTAACAACAGGTTCTAGTGAATGGGTTGAGAACTGGTAGACTCCCACCCCTGCTCATCACCCTCTGTAATGTTTTTTGTCCACAGATGTCAAGCCAGCATACCATACTATTACCTTAACACAATATGTAAGGATGTTTTCTAACTATTAATTATTGTTCTTTAACTGCATCTTTTTATACATATACATTATGAAATATCTGCATGTCTTTTTTTGTTTTACATGGCTTTTTTTCCTTATCCACAGTGGATTTAACTTCATCCACCAAGTATTATTTTCCTTACATTCCATTCTATATATTTCTGTGGAATTTTATATTTTTTCCAAGCAAGTGTGTGTGATGGGCAGAGGAATAACCTTGAATAACTGGAGTAAGAGTAGCAACCAAGATATAGGTCAGATAAAAGAAATATCAAAACTCAATGTGAATTAAAATTTTGGATATTCTTCTGTAATTAAGCACAATATTAACATTGAGATGAAGATAGCAATTGATCTTATGAAACTGATTCTTTACTTAATAGAACATTTGGTAACTATTTGCTTAGGTATAATTGTATTTATTGCTGAAGATAAAGAAGAGCAGCAGTATAACTGTTTACTGGAGGAATCAGATGGTGTTCAGTACTCTCAGAGATCATTGACAGAGAAGCTTGAAACAAGCAATGGGGCAAATAATGGTAAGTTTTTCTATATGGTTATTTTATTATTCTGCTTAAATGTTCTATCGTTCATTTTGCATTGAAATACTTTTTTATTTTATATGTCAAACCAGATTATCTTTAAATAATGCATTTTGCCTGATTCTAAGACAAGTATGTTTGTTGTGCAGAAAACATGTTTTTCAATATATAATCATATTGTATAATCATTTTTCTTAGTATTAAAAAACTGTAGCATATTTTTTCATTAATAATATATTGAATTTGAGCATAAATTTCAATTTTTTCTTCAGATACTATTTAAAATGTTTATATGATCAATATAAATTAGTATAAATTAGCATTCTAGTATACATGAACATATGGGAATGCTTCTTGGTCAGTAGATATGGCATGAATATTAGCCATTTTGTTATTTTGCAATTTTAATATGCAGTCTTTGTTTGCATTTAACATTTATGCTCAGAGTATAATAAGTTAGATACATGGCTCATAACCAATATAAGAGTCTTGGGATAATTCTGAGCAACATTTTCATCTTAAACAGCAAAATATTATTTGACAGAAGCAATTTTATCTTCTACACTTGAGGAGGATATATAGATCTCAGGACCGTATAGAGCAGTGGTGTCAAATTTGATTTCATTGAAGGCTGCATCAGGACTGCTTTTCACGTTGGGCAGGACTAGGGTGGGGGTGGCTGAGGGCTGGGTGTGACTTGATAGGCGTGACTGGGGTGAGTGTGGTCATGGTGGGTGTGACATGTCGGGGGGGGGCACCTGTGGTGGCCAAGTGCTAAGGCAGGACTTCCCTCAGACTCTCCCTCTCATTATGCTCTCCTTCCTTCCTTCCTTCCTTCCTTCCTTCCTTCCTTCCTTCCTTCCTTCCTTCTTTCCTTCCTTCCTTCTCTTCTCCTCTCTTCTCTTCTCTTCTTTTCTCTTCTCTTCTTTTTCCTTCCCTCTTCATTCTAATTTCTTCTTCCTTCCTCTCTTTCTTTATTTTTCCTTCCTTGCTCTCTTCCCCTCTTTACTTCCTTTTCTTTCCCCTTCTCCTTTCCTGCCCCCTCTTGCATGCTCAAATGCAAAAGGGGAAACATTTTTCCTTTTGTTTTGTTTTTAGTTTTTATAGCCCTCTGCCAGCTAAAATGTCCAAACCAAAAATGACGGCCTCCTGCAGCACTCTGGCAGCCAAAATGGGGTATGGGGGATAGCATCTATGCGGGGTAGTTGATTTGAAATAAGAATGAAACCATCAGGAAAAATCAGCTTGCTCACAGTTTGGCTCTTTCCTCAAAACAAGAAGTCAACTCCATTGATGAGAAGTCAACTCCACTGATGAGCAGGGAAACAGAAAGCAAGTGTGGCAATTTGACTTTACTTGAATTATATGTGTAAAAGTTGGAAAGGAAGATAATGAACTCAGTAATATGACAAACAGCTTCAAGGATGGAGGTGCAAGTTCAGAAAGTAGTCATAAAAACCTCAAGGGGAAAAAAATTCAAGGCCTACTTGGGTTGACATTAATTGAAAAAGCAGAATTGGGACCACCAAATGCAGAGAGAGACACAGAGACACAGAGAGAGAGGCAGAAGAGAAAAAGAGAAAAAGAGAAAGAGAGGCAGAATCCAAGTCAACATAGGACTCCAGAAACCTCAGCCAAGCCACCAGTCCCTTTCCTGTGACAAGCAAAAATTGTTAAAAAGAAGGACATGTTTAATTACCTCTCTGGGGAATATAAACCAGAAAAAAAGGGGAGATAGGATTTTCTGAATAGTCTTAGAAAGAAGAGAAAAAATGAGCTGAGAAGCAAAAGTCACAACAGGAGGATGCAGAGGACCCCAGGAAGAAGAAAGAAAAGGAGACTCAGCCCAGAAAGGGCAGTCAAGGGAACTGCTCAAACAAGGAAAGAAGCCCTTCTAGCTATAGGGAAAGATGATAATGGGTGCAAACCAGTGATGGGATTCAACAAATTTAACAACTGGTCGAGCCAGAGAGTAGCTGGGTGCGGGTGTGACTCTAGCCACCGGCCAAGGTGGGTGAGGCGAGATGGGGTGGGACAGGTTGGGGTGGGCAGGATCAGCCAGCGGTGGGATTTGCCGGTTGGCTGAATTGCACAGAATCTTAACAACCGGCTCACTTGAACCAGTCCAAACTGATTGAAGCCCACCTCTGCTGCAAATTATAAAGTACAGTGAAAAGTTGGACTTAGAAAAAGGCTGAATGAGAGAAAGGAAAGAAATGCTGCTAAGGAAAAGATCATCTTGTCTTGACTAGCAAAATTCAGATAGATTAAAGCTGCCAAAAGTTGAATCTGTGTAGCCTCAAGGATCCCTTCAATTGTCCTCTCTGCCACCAAATCAGAAGTCTTCCAGTCCTCTCAATGAGTATCAGTGAAGCAAAATTAGGTGTCAAAATTTCCTAACTCAGAAATCTCTTGAACCCGCCAGTGCAAATATTTATATTGTGCCCAACTTCACTGCCTTAGGAAATTGATTCTGGAAGAGGGATTTCCTTGCAACTGGAGGTTGTTATCCAGTCCACAGTTCATTTGTTTTTAACTGCTTTTCTCATTCCTATGCCATCCATATTTTTTCTATGACAGTGTGTCTCCCTCCACCTTATATTTGGACTCTACTCTCTTTGGCCATCTCCTTTCTTGAAAAAATACTTTCCTGACCAATTCTTTTTTTTTTTTTCCTGATTGCTGCCTGTATTCCCAACTGTTTTCTTTCCCAACTATTTTCCTGTATGACTCTGGCAGCCAAAATGGGGGGGGGGGAATGTGCAACACGCCCCTGTGCCCCATTTTTGGCCTTCACAGCCTCCTCCACTGTGGAAGCTGAAATGAGGAGTAGGGGGTGCACAATTCCCCCTGCATCCCATTTTGGGCCTGCATGGCCTCCTGCAACACCGTGGAAGCTTGAAACAGGGGGTGGGGATTGGTGATGCCTGCCCCGCCCCCCATTTTGGGCCTGCACAGCCTCCTGAACCATCACAGAAGGTGAAACAGGAGGTAGGGATGCACAATGCCCCCCCGGTGCCCCATTTTTGCTAGTAGGGGCAGGCTGAACCTTTGCAATTTCCATGCCAACTCCGTGAGCCAGATCTAAACACCCCACACGTCAGATCTAGCCTGCGGGCCTTATGTTTGACACTCCTGATATAGAGTCTAGTTTATGTTACCTCCAAAAAACCTTGTGTGATTTTCCCACCCCTTTCTAACAGTCCTCCAGCATTCTCTCCTGATTATTTCGAAGAGTTTGAAATGGCAAATGTGTTTTACTGTAGCCTTGGGACTGAAGTCTAGCTGGAATTGTAACACTTTGTTAACATCTTCTGACACCTGTTTAGCCATGCAAGAATTGTTCTGGCTTAATGTCAGACCTACCTTAACTTGAACCTTTAAGCAAGAATGATCCTGAACTCCATTTCTTGAGAAAGGTATAGTTTACTAAAGGTCAAATGAAATAAAGCTAGAACTGAAAAGTGTGCCCAAAATCCCAAGTGTAACTTCGCCTTCTTAGGTGCATCCCCCTGCTGGGCTCCATTGCCTAATCAAATTCAAAGTGATAATTTTTGGAATGGTTGATTCACATGTGGATTGGAATGCAGCTGCGGTCCATTCTCAGCTATCAGACCTTGAAGTCACATATCTGGTGAATACAGTGAACTCTTCATAACCCCTGAATCTCCCCTCTCCCATCTGGTCTCCCTGGAGTTCATGGCAGACTGTACCAAGTGATAGCAGAGCACAAGTGTGAGGTGGCAGTTCTGATCGAAACGGATGGAGTAGTTGGGGGCTGTAGTGTTAAATAATTTCAAGGAATAAATTTTGAGACAAGCAAACATAATTATCTATAAGAGCATCCATCACCCTCCTTTTTGTATGGGCATGAGAGTTGAAGACATCAGAAAAATCTTAACAGTACTTTGAATAGAGTGCTCATGAGAAACTAAGTGGAAACAGCAAAGGACCGTCCTGCAGTGCTTCTGCCAGTAAAGATGGAGCTCAGAAGGGCTGTACGTGCCCACCTGGGCTCCATTTTCAGCTGTGACTGCCAGCAAAAACAGAGGGCTGCAGGAGGCCATCATGGCCAAAAATGGAGCCAGGATGCCCGAACGTGGTCCTCCCAATCTCCCTTATCACTGGCAGAGGGCTGCAGATGGCTGTCTTGGACAAAAATAGGGCCCAGGGGGAGAGGGCGTGTGCAGCCCTCCTGAGCTCTGTTATCACTGGGAGAGGATTGCAGGAGGCCATCACAGCCCAAAACAGAGCTCAAGGGGTCAAGCATGGCCCTCCTGACCTCTGTTTTCACTGGTAGAGGGCTAGCAAAACAAACTTAAAGCAAAACAAAAGGCAAAATGTTTCCCATTTTTCATTTGAGCATCCAAGAAGGGACAGGAAAGGAGAAAAGGAAAGTTAAGGAAAGAGGGGAAGGGAGAAGAAAGGATAATGAAAAGGGAAGGAAAAACAAGAAAAGGAAGGAAGTTTATAATGAGAGGGAGGGAGGGTCTGAGGGAAGTCCTGCCTTACCACTTGGCCACCATAAGAGTGATATCAAGCTGGCCACACCCACCCCAGACATGCCCACCCAAGCCATGCCCACCCCAGACATGCTCCCCTGCCCCTACGATGTCAAACACAACCCTAATGTGGCCCTCAATGAAATCGAGTTTGACACCCCTGGGCTAGACAGTACTGGCTCAGTAATGCCTATGAAAAGGATATAAGATACTGGTGGACCATTGCTTAAGTATGAATTAGGAATATGCTGCAGCTACTCAAAAAACCAACAGTCCTAGGTTGCATCAAAAAAGTTATAGTATCAAGATCATAGTAACTAATAGTACTGTTCTATACTGCTCTGACGAGGCCACAATTGGAATGCTTCATCCAATTCTGGTTATCACAATACCAAAAAGATGCTGAAGCTCTGGAAAGAATGCAGAAAACAGCAACAAAGATCATAAGGGGTTTGGAGGTTAAATCTTATGATGAATAGCTAAAGGAACTCAGTATGTTTAGCTTAACAAAAAAAAAGATTGAGGGAAAACATGACAGCAGTCTTCCAATACTTGAATGGCTGCTTCAGAGAAAATGCTGTCTATTTATTTTTTATAATATCTGAGGGCAGGATAAGAAGCAGTGTGTGAAAGCTTGGCAGAGATAGCTCCAACTTGGAAATAAAGAGGAATTGAACAGGTTGCTTCTCAAGTTGTGGGTTCTTCATTGTTGGAGGTTTTTAAGAAAAGATTGGACACGTATTTGTCCGAGATGGTATTAGGATTCTTGCTTTGAAAAAGAAGTTGGACTAAAAGACCTCTAAGGTCCCTTCCAACCCTAAGATCATATGTAGATTTCAATGAATCTTGAGTTGAAGGTGAGCCTGCCATTATAAATCGGCTATATAAACTAAATAAGTAAATAAATATGTGTGTGTGTGAAAAAGGTATTTCATTGTCTAAGACATCCAACGTTCATCACTCAGATCAGTGGTGGTATTCTACTGGTTTGGCCCGGTTCTGGCAAGCTGGTAGCAGCGATGAGCAGCGGAGACCGAACTGGTTCTCTCTGCTGCTCTGCTGTTGGGCCCGCCCACTCGCCCAGGCTCCCATACTCATGTTTACCCACTGAATTTGAAGCGCAGCTGCTTTGCATGGCATAGAATAGTACCGCATGGTAGCTGCTGAAGCAACCAGGATAGTGCAGGCCTGTAGGAGGCAAATTAGAATACCTCTGTGCCTGTGCAAAGTGCGCATTTGGTGCACTCATGCATGCAAAGTGTGTGCACATGAGCAAAGCGCATCCACCAAGCCATGCCCACTGAACTAGTGGCAAAAATATTTGAATCCCACCACTGATTCAGATGACATATTTTTTCTAGAGAGCATATAGTGGTTTAGAATTTCCAGCCTATATTATTCAGCTTACAGTATACTCCGGTGTGTATACCATATTTTTCAGAGTATAAGACACTCTGAAGTATAAGATGCACCTAGCTTTGGGGGAGGAAAACAAGAAAAAAAATCTGCCTCTGCCTCTGCCCTCCCAGTAATTTGCCTCCTTGCGGCAAAAACAAACAGCCTACTCAGCTTCAGCACAGCCTGATTAGCACAAGCAGCTAGTTGTCATTTGGATCGGCTTCCTGACTATCAGCTGTTTCAGGCTGCTGGGATTACCACAGCCTGTTGCTGTCTCCTCATGCCCAGTTTCAGCCTCCACACATTTTGTTTTTTGCCTCTGCATGCCCCATTTTTGGCAATGGAGATCAGAACAAAAAGAAAATGGGGCGCAAAGAAGCCAAAAATGGGATACACAGAGGCCAAAAATGGGATGCGGAGGTTGAAAATAGGGAGTGTGGAGACAGCAAGAGGCAATGAGGATCCCTGCAACCTGAAACAGTTGATTGTCAGGAGGCTGATTCAACTGACAATCAGCTGTTTGTGCTAATCAGGCTGTGCTAAATCTGAAACAGGCTATTTGCTATTTGTAACAAGGAGGCAAATTGCTGGGAGGTAGTGGCCAAAGGCCAAAGGGGGCTGGCAGGTGGGTGGAGCTTTGGCAACATTCACTGTATAAGATACACGGACATTTCCTCCCACTTTTGGGGGTAGAAAAATGTGTCTTATACTCAGAAAAATATGGTAAATGCATCTTATACTCAGAAAAATGCGGTAATTAATATGGTGATTGGTACTGTCACAATCCTAAGAAAATATCTATCTCAAATCATTCTGCTCTTTGGCAATGTATTTGAAATACTCGGGATCCTTCAAAAAGAACTTTAATTAAGTGCTTCAGCTGAAACTCAAGACCGATCAGTCCTTCCTTTCTTCCTTCCTCCCCCCCCTCTTTTCTTCCTTTCCAGAGTACAAGTCTTCATGCTGCAAAGTGTGGTTCTCCTTGGAAATACATAGTATGCCAGCGCAGCCAGAAAAAACTCTGGATGTAGAATGTGCAGTTTTGGTAAGTTCTTAGTATATCTTGTAAGATTTTATAGAGTTCTGCGGGAAGTCCATCTGCTCCAGGGTTTTATTATTATTATTATTGCCTTTTAATTGCTCCCATTATTTCTGTTGTCATTTTTCTTTCATTCAACAGTACTCTCACTGTTTCCAGTATTTTAGGTAATGCAGCCTTTTCCAAATATTGTTTAGTTGTATCTTCTGGCATTTTTTCTTGACTGTACAATTTCCTAAAGAATTCCTAAGCCATTTCCTTTTTATCTTCATTCTGATGGTGAAGGATCCTGTTTTCATCTAATAATTAATGTATTATTTTCTTCTCTTTTTCCTTTTTCAATTTATATGCTAACCATCTCCTTGGCTTATTTTCATGTTCAAAAAAGTTTTGTTTTGCCATTTTGATTGTTGCACTATTTTCTCTTGCATTATTAGATTCAGTTTATGTTTTATTAAATAACTTTTCTCTTTTGTCTTGTTTTTTTGAGGATCTTTCTGCAGTTCTCTTTCTAGTCCTTTCAGCTCATCTTGTAACATATTTTGCTGTTGTTTCTTTTGCTTGTTTCTTCTTACTATATATGTAATTGTTAATCCTCGCATATATGCTTTTGCCATGTCCCAGACATTTTGTAACAATGTTTCCTCTTTTTTATTTTCTTTAAAGAAAAATTTGATTTCTTTTTCCATCATTTGTGTGAACTCTATCTTTTAGAATAGTTTGATTCATTGTCCATCTCAATTTCTTCTTTTGTCCCTTCCACCCAATTTTAATAGGATTGTGGTCTGCCCATATGTTCGTTACTATCTCTACCTCTTGGACCTCTGTCCTCATACCTGGAGTCATCTACACTATTCTATTTTTGACCACAATTGATGTCTATTCGAGTAGAATGTGTATTGATTCGTCTTTGCATTAAGCTCTCTCCAGATATCCTGTTTCTTGTATCATGTTGGAGAAGGTTTTTGGAAGTGTTCTTGCTTTTTCATTTTTTTTATTGCTTTTGTAATCTTTTTTAATGTCCAAAATTGCATTGAAATCCCCTATGATGCATAAGTTTTCATAGTCCATTTCCATTATCTTTTTATGAAGACTTATGTAGAACTCTTCTTGTTGATTATTTGGGACATATATTGAAATCAAGAGAATTTGTTTCTGGTTTATTAGTACCTCCCTCATTAATATTCTTCTTTCTCCATATATTGCATCTGCATATATTTGTTTAGTTTTTAACAATTCTTTAATATATCATACTACCTCTCTGTTTTATTTTGATGAGCTAATTATGAGTACAATTTCTCCAATTTAGAGTGTTCCAATAAGTTACTCTATTATTTTTTTAATGTGCACTTCTTGAAGACAAATTATATCCAATTTTAATCTTTTGTAGTTTGGTGTAGGTTTGTTTTCTTTTTATGGGAGAATTCACATTTATATTAACAGATAGTATCTTTACTTCATCTTCCATCTTTTTACTTATATTGGGTAAGAAGTCTTACCCTTCTTGTTGTTCTTGTCTCTCTGTGTGTTTTTGTTCTTGCACCTTCTTGTTTGTCCTGTTCATTCTCCTCCCTCCTTCTTCTTTTTCTATAGTTTTTTCTTCTGTTTGCATTTCTTCTTGACTTTTACTTTCTGTTAGAGTTTATTGCAAAAATCAAATCAGAAAGCGCGTACAGATGACTGACTCAGTTGGATTCATTAACTTCTTTATATACATAATGATATGTGAGTGAAATGTACAATACCAATAGTAGATTCTTCCAAGGTAACACAAGCAAAATACAAGCAGCAGCTTCAGAGCTCAGAGCAGAGAGCAGAGGAGAATAGTTTCAGTTCTCAGCATAGCACACAGAACTGCAGGACCATGCACAGGCTCCCTCAGTTTCAGTTTCTAATTCAGCTCTCATTGGCTGACCTTGCTACCATGTCTCTGCTAGTTCATGAATAGTCTGACACTTTCTATCTCCTCTCTACTTTCCTGTTCTTCATTTGCTGTAAAGCGATGTTCAAAAAATTTGTGTGCTTTATGTAAGGTGTCTATCCTGAATTTTTGTTACAGTATTGGGATTTAAGAGCCAACCCGCAGTAAAGCTGATGCAATATAAGACTGATACAATAAAGATGAATCAGCATTAGTACTGTCTCTTTAAGACTGAGGATGGGTTCTACCTCTTTAGGGCAGCAATTAGAGGCCACGTTTTCTCTTTGTGCCCAGTACCCATTGCAGAGTTCTCTGTGTAGAGTTAAGAAGAAGATTGATTGCTTGTGAGGTATTTTGCCTACCATGTATATTTCTGTATATGTCTTGTATATAAACCACTGTTAAATTTCTTAAGTCTCTGTGTGCTGTGTTTTGCTCCTGGGTTGTCTCACAATAATAGTCACACTGCAAATGCTCTGACAGGTTATGGACCCAATATAGAGAGAAGATCAGAGTGACTGGAAAGCCTAGAGAGAAGAGAGTGGGAGCTTGGTACGAGTAAGTGGTTTAAATTGTGGCTAGTGGCAACATGGCCTCTGTCGGCATAATGGGGAGGAGGTTTCTTGGTGTCTTGGCTGAATGAGACAAATTCCCTCTCCTGGAATGTGAAGATGGAGCTGTACCTGCGGAGGGTGGAGTTGTGGACAATTGTTGCTGATCCACTGGCAGTCCTGGATGATGGGGATCAGGGGAAAAACAAAAAGGCATTAGCCAGCATAATTCTGGCTTTGGAGGACAGTCCACTGTGTATTTCATAAAATTCAAGGATATCCAAAATTGTTCTCATGCTATGTTTGATTTATCTTTTAGGCAGGAAACCATTTTTATATCTATTAATAAATTCATTTAAAAAAATGTTTAGTCTCTCTGCTATAATAGTTGTGAAGATCTTATAGTCAGGAGAACTATTCAGGAGAGATTTTGGTCTATAATTTTTTGATCAGTGTCTGGTCTGAGTTTTCTTTTTGTATCAATATAATATAATATTAGCTTCTGTCCAAGATCTTGGGATTTTTGCCTCTTCTAAAACTGCGTTGAAAACTTCCAGTAAAGGTTGATATTTTGTTGGTCTTTGTATAACTCTGTTGGTAGGCCATCTGGACCTGGTGCCTTGCTGTTTTTTTATTTATTAATTGCCTTGGTAACTTTTGACATTCTTATTTCCTCATTCAACATTATTTTTATTTCCTCCAAGATTTTTGGTAAGTCCACTTTTTAAAAATATGCTGATATTTTCTCTTCTGAGTACCCATCATTTTCAGTATATAATTTCTTATAGAACACCTGCATGATCTTCTTTGCGTCCTCCTGGTAGTGCTCTTTCCATCTTTGTCCTGTAATTTATTGATGCATTGTTTTTTCTTTTGTCTCTTTAGCTTTTGTGCTAGCCATCTTTCCAGTTTATTTGCATTCTCGAAAAAGTTAGTTAGTTAGTTTAAGTTGTTGGCCTAGGCCCTCTTTTTCGAGAATGTAGAGTTTATGTTTGAGTAAATCATTTGGTTTTTCAGGCTTTTATTTTGTGGTTCTTTCTGAAATAATGTCTCCAATCTTTTACAATCATTCTCAAAGGTTTTATGTTTTCATTTTTTCTCCTCGTTGTTTTTTTTTTTTTTTGCCATGTATGANTTTTTTTTTTTTTTTCTTTTTTTTTTTTTTTTTTTTTGCCATGTATGAAATTGCCACTCTTCTCATATATGCCTTTGCTGTGTCCCAAATAATTTGTAGGGATGTATCCTCCTGTTTGTTCATTTTGAAAAAGAAATCCATTTCTTTCTCCATCTTTAGCCTGAAATCCTTGTCCTTTAGGATAGCCCATTGAAATGTCCATCTTGGCGTAGTCTTGTGTCTTTCCAGTGGAATCTCATGGGATTGTGATCAGCCCAAAGGTTCATCTCGATGTCGACTTCTTTAATTTCTGAGTCCATTTCCTTCGAGATCCACATCATATCTATTCTGGACCAGGATTTGTGCCTGTTTGAATAATGTGTAAATTGACATTTCTCCTGATTTCTTTCTCTCCAGGCATCCTGTAAATTTAGATCTTTGGACAATTTGAAAAAGGTTCTTGGTAAGATTCTTTTGTTTCCTTTTCTTGTGCCACTAAATTTATAGTCCCGTGTTTTATCTGTAAGAGCATTAAAGTCATCTATAATACAAATTTCATTGTATTCTATATTGCAAATTATATTATGCAAGCTTTTGTAAAATTGTTCTTAGGCTCCATCAAAATTCTCTCTTCTTTATCACTTTATCACTATTTGTTTATCAATGATCTTATCTTTAACATATAATACTACCCCTCTCTGTTTTTGTTGAACTAGTGGTAGAAATAAATTTCCTAGTTTCAGTTGTTCTAGTAAATATCTTTGACTGTGTAATAAATAGCCAAAGTAAACTTTGATGTTCTAGTAAATATCTTTAACTATATGGACTTTCTGAAATGCTATTATATCCATTTTCAATCTTCTTAGTTTATTGAAATTTTTTTGCCTTTTCATTGGGGAGTTTGGTCTATTGATATTCGTTGACCAAATCTTACATTCTTCTCCCATTGTTTGACTTGTAGCTTGGCTTTGTGCTTCTGGTTGCTTTGGTCTCTTTTGGTTTATTGTCTCTTCTTTCATGATTCTCTACTCTTTCTCTTTCTCCTCCTCTCCTGCCTTTGTCCAAAGTCTTTCCCTTTCCACGATCGTCCGTCCTCTATCTCTTCCTTCAGTGATGTCGCTTTCTTCTTCTTGGTCTCCTGATTCTTCTTCATTGGAGAAATGTTGTTTATAGAATTCCTCAGCTTTCTCCATAGTGTCTAATCTGTACCTCCTGTCTTGCCACATCTCCATAATGCCTTCTGGTGTCAGCCATCTGAAGTTCATGCTATGTCTATTTAGTCTCGACGTCAGGAATTGAATATTTTTTCTCAAGTCTGTCATCCTTTTTGGTACTTACTTCGGTACTATTATTTATTTTCCTCTATATTCTAGCTGCTCATCTCTCATTCTGTGCAGGATCTCATCTTGGATCGATTTTTTAACAAATTTAACATGGACTTCTTTAGGGAGGTTATATGTAAGGCCCAGACTCTCTCCCCTTGAAACGATAAGAATGAACTTTTGAAAACTGAGTATTTCAAAAGGAATTCTTTATTGAAAAGGAAGTTATCCAGGTAATAGTCAAAACAGGGTCTAATATGCCTCCAGGCATGTAGCAGGGAGCTAGAACTCCTCCCCTTAATCTGATGTGGATTTTGTCAATACAAAGAAGCAACATGTTAACCCCCTCCCTTTTCTGGGAACATTGTTGAGAAAAGTTTCCAAGGAAGTTTCTTTCGAAGCTGGAATTTTTATGGTTCTCCTCTTGCTATCTCTCCAAGAGATGACAAGTTTCTAGGCATCTGGGCTCCAGTCCCCAGTTGTATATCATGTGCAAGTTATACTGATTCAATATAAGAATTAAGATATTCAGGTTACATAAAAAAGGATTACTTGTACCAACTCCCCTCCCCTTCTTCTTCCATTGAAGAATGGCAGATATACGGATCTGACAGTTATGTCTCCTCCTATAGTTAGTTTGTATCCTGTAAATCTCGTCTATCTCTGATATCATCCCTTTTTTCCCTGTCCTGAGAGCCCTTGTCAACAGATCTACCATTGTGTCCAGAAGATCTCCTTTTTCTTCTGTAACATTTTGGAAATGTAAGTACTGAGCCATTCTCTCAGCTTCAAGAAAGATCACTGTCATTTCCAATTATTTATTGGCCAGAGTTAATTTTTCAGTTATTTCCTCTACCTTCCTTTCTTCCTTTTCCATTCTTTGTTCTGATTAGTTTATGTTCATTTTTGGTTATTTGGTATTGGAAAGCTTTACGTTTTCCATCCATTATCTGCATTCTCCCTTTGAGTTCACTTGTGTCATTTCTCACCACACCAATCTTTCTTTTCATCTCTTTGTGGTTTGTGAACATTGCCTCTTGCATATTTTGTAACATTGCTTGTAGAGCTTTGTACAAATTTGATTGTTCCCTCTGTATCATGTCCTTGATAGATTTTTGATTGGAAGGGCTAGCTGCCATCATCGACCCCTGCGAGGTAGTTTTCTTTCCAACTCCGATCTTTGTTAGATTCATGTTGCTCACATGTTTAGCAAACTCTTCAAAAAACTACTATTTAATGAAAATCCCCACTTTTTACTTCCACCTCTAAGCTCCTCCATAATTTACCTCTTCAATTGTTTCTTATGCTAAATCACTATATATAGACTTATATAAAAATATCCACAATTGCTATTAATCTGCTTATGCCACAAAAGTCTTAGAATATTTAATCTCACTTCAAGGATTACTTTTACAATGGTTTAACCTAGCACTAATTTATTTACCAATTTCTCCTTAAGATATCATTATTTATTTATTTATTTCATTTATATTGCTGCCTATTTGCCCATGGCAATTCGAGGTGGCTTACACAAATCATATTTAAAACAAAAAATAAAAATAAAAAACAATAAAAACTAACAAAAAGAAACAAATAAATTAGTAAACTACAATAGTACAAAATTTGGGAAAACAACAAAACAAAACAAAACAAAACAACAAAAATCAACTCCCCCCCCCCCCCCCCCCNCCCCCCCCCCCCCCCCCCAGCTCTGATGACAGCAGAACACACTAGCCATTTGATGGGCTCCATTCTTCTCTGGGTTCCCCAGGCCCCAGGAGCTTTCACCAGATCAGCAACCACACCAGCATCTAACTGGGAACGAAGTCGAGCAATTTTGTCTTCCAGAAAATCCGCAAATTCCTTAGTGCTGCTTCAGGGGGACTTCAATCTCCTCCTTCTCTAGTAGGAGATGGCTCACCTTAAAGAGGGTCGCTTGGTGATTATCTGCAGAGGCAATTAGTGTGGAGAGGTATTTACACTTCGCCTCATGAATTGCCACAAGGTAAGCCTTAGTAGCAGCTCTTACCTATGTTCGATCGAGTTCATTTCCTGTCTTCTGCAAGCGGTGCTCTAGATGCCTCCTCATGCATTTCATCCCTCTCAGTTCCTCTGTATACCTCAAGGCACAGAGAGGAGAGGTTGCAAGAGTGCAATCCTATCCAGAGCCTTAGTCACCTTCCTATTCCAAACAGTGACTAAGAGCTTGGCTGGACTGCATAATAGATCTGCAGTTATAACCCCCAGCTCCTTATGGAATGCATCTGGGTCCATTAGTCAATGGGGGCGGACCAATCTAATAGATCCTGCCTCACTGCGGGGGGATGCAACTTTTGAGAAGCTCATTGCCACCAGACTGTGATCTGACTATGACAAAGGGACCAAGGACAGGTCTACCAATTCCAGGCCACATAGACACTGCTCCGACAAGAACATCAAATTGGGAGTGTGACCACTATTACTAGTCAGGCTCTGGATAATCTGGGACAGGCCCAGGGGAGTCATGGTTTCTATGAAATCTTGGGCTACTTCCGACCCCAACCCCAGAGAAGGCAGGTTGAAATCCCCCAGAACTATAAGCCTGCCCTGCAGTGAGGTCCAGGAGCCCAGGGAGGAAAGCTGCCACACAGCAGGGAAGCTGGAATAGCAGCAGCGCTCTCACCTGATCCCTTGAACCCAATCTAAGAAAGCCTGCAGACTTTCTTCAGTTGCATAAGTAATTGCTTGCCTGGTGCCTTTTGAAGCAATTGGGTAAGTAAGTGGCTCCGCCCCCCCCCCCCCCCCCCCCCCCCCCCCCCCCNCCCCCCCCCCCCCCCCCATGATTTAAAAAAAACTGATAATTTTTTTTAGGGGAAAAAATAGGTTTTTTTAAAAGGATTTTTTTTAGGAAATAGTCATAAAATTTAGAAAATTTTAGCTACTTTTATATTTTTAGAAAGCAGCTGCTTTTTGAGATTGTCATTGTGTGTGTATGTAAGTTCTTTTAAATTAAGTTGTGTGAAATGTTATGTGCCAATAAATTAATTAAAGCTATATTTTTAAATTTTTCCAGCTGTATCTGCTTTTTGAGAAAGAGAGTGTGTAAGTGTGATAGTTGTTCTTTTCAGTTGGGTAATTTTGTAGGTCTGCTTCCAATCCAGTCATGTTACAGTGTGACTTTTCAGTTGTGTAGTAATGATAATGTCCTAGCATTTTGTGCAGCAGAGGACATTTTACGTGAAGTCCCATTGCTTTTATGAGACAAGCAACTTTACTTTGTGAGAAAATTAGTAATTTGTTTTGGGGTACAACATTTTTCAGCAAGGTCATTAGAAAAGCTGCTGTTAACATGTTGAGATTTCTGGAGCTGAGCCTGTTTGATGCGTTTCGATGTGTTCCTGATTGCCCTGGGTTTTGTTCTTGCCTGGGTCTTTTGTCTTTCTTATCATGGCAGTTAATTATGCCAGGAAAGAGGAAAAGGGGACTTCTAGGTGAGTTATCTTAATAATGGCTGTACTTAAGTGTTGCTTTTTATTGTGGTGCTTTTTTGCCTGGGGTTTTCTTAAAGGCAGAAGGGCTGGCTTGAGTTTTCTGAGATTTCTGATGTGAGGTTTTAGGTCCTTGGGGGAACAATCATGCATCAAGGGTTTCGATTGCAGTCGCTTTGTCTGGAGATGAAGTAAAAAACTGGTTTTATCTGCAGTATTGGGGGGGGAGGAACTGTTGTCATTCTTTTGGTGTTTTCCTGGCACTTTCCTAGTTTTGGGAGGGGGTATGCTTCCGAAGTTATCTACATATTAACAATTATCAAATACTAATAATATTTGCTTATCCTTTTTACTGAACTTTCCTTATATAATTGGTGTTTTATTTTATACTTTTGTTTCTGTTAGCCATTGATAAAACAAATCCCATGTTAAAAAGTATTTGAAACCTTCTCCTTGATTGTAAATTTGTAATTGTTAATTTATTCATTTCTGTACATTCTAATATTTTTATTCATTTTCATATCTTTGTTTTTCCACTGTTGTGCAAATACAATTCTAGCAGCTGCTAACATGTGTAAAATTAAATTACCCAACAAAATATTTTTGATTTTAAATCCATATGTTGCTTCACCATTGTTTCTAACCATGACACCACTAACTTTTGGATAGCTACTTGCCTTGTACTGACTTAAATATTGAACCTAATTCATATATTCAGTGAACTGACTGAGGAATAAATTTCAGAAAAAGAAATCAATATTGCTCTGTGAATGTACCTATGGAATTCATTCTTCTTGATCGAACTTCTTCGATGAAAAACTATAGTTTTCTTGTTTGTTGGACCCCATCCTGATAAGACTATACATTGTTGAGTGAAAAGAGAGATCCCTTCTGTTACCCTAGTCCTCAGCTTACAGCCACAACTGAATCCAATCAAAGCACAATATTGTTTTATATCTTTTGAAGTAGTAGCTGATAGGCAAGGATGAAAAGATAACAGAGAGTTTGACCACTTTCTTTGCCAAGAAACCAAGAATGGAACAATCAGAATCAGATACAACAGATCCACAACCATCACGGTCACAAGCACCATTGCCACCACTTGAACTTGGAGTAGACAGCAAGTCAATCTCAGAAACTGAAAGTCTTCCTGATCTTCCAGACTGCTAGACATTGCAGCAATATAGAAGTTTTCAAAAGATATATGAGGAACTGGAAGTTTCAAAGAAAAAAAATAGTTTATAAGTACTGCATAAAACATGACTTTGCAGTAGAGAAAGGTGTTCATGTGTCCAAGGAATGGAAACATTTCAAGATTGAGGCGGCAGAAAGAAGAAAGAATGCAAAAGATGGAAGAAAGAGGTGAACAGACAGAGAAGAAACTGGGAGAAATACATAACAAACTGACAGCAGTTGAGCAGGAAAAGGAAAAAGAGATGATACCCTTTGGAGATGGACAAGGCTAATTTCTATTTAAGATTTCAAAATATTGAAGAAAAAGGAGAAAACCACGCAGAAATTAATACAGAAGTTCTAACAGGAGCCCTGGAGATATCTAAAGGAAAAAATGATGGATGGAATGAATGAAGTATTCGGAGTATATACTAGATATGTTATGAAGAATAAATTACCCAGAGAAGTCCATGTGAAATTTACCAAGAAAACAATCAGAACAGAGATACTACAGAAAGCAAGAGATGACCCCTGAAGTAAGCTGCTCAAAAAAATAAAGGGAACACAAAAATAAGACATCCTAGATCTGAATGAATGAAATATTCTTATTAAATACTTGTTGTTCATTGCATAGTTGAATGTACTGACAACAAAATCACCACAAAAATTATCAATGGAAATCAAATTTAGCAACCCATGGAGGTCTGATTTGCAGTTACACTCAAAATTAAATGGAAAAAAACACTACAGGCTGATCCAACTTTGATGTAATGGTCCTTAAACAAGTCAAAATGAGGCTCAGTAGTGTGCATGCCTCATGTGCCTGTATGACCTCTCTACAATGCATGGGCATGCTCTGATGAGGTGGCAGGGTGTCTCCTGAGGGATCTCCTCCCACACCTGGACTAAAGCATCCCCCAACTCCTGACAGTCGGTGCAATATGGATGGAGTGAGACAGATTGCTCAATTGGATTCAGGTCTGGGGAACGGCGGGCCAGTCCATAGCACAATGCCTTCGTCTACAGGAACTACGACACACTCCACACATGAGGTCTAGCATTGTCTTGCATAGGAGGACCAGGGCAACCCACCAGCATACTCAAGGGGTCTGAGGATCCTATCTCGGTACCTATGGCAATCAGGCTACCTCTGAAGCCACATGGAGGCTGTGCGGTCCCTAAAGAAATGCACTCCACAGCATTACTGACTCACTGCCAAACCGGTCATGCTGGAGGATGTTGCAGCAGACAAACATCTCCACAGCATCTCCAGACCTGTCACATCTGTTACATGTGCTCAGTGTGACCTACTTTCATTTGTGAAGAGCACAGGGTTCCAGTGGTGGAATGTGCCAACTTTGGGTGTTCTCTGGCAAATGCCAAATGTCTGCGATGTGTTGGCTGTAAACACATCCCCGTCTGTGATGTTAGGCCCTCATACCACCATCATGGAGTCGTGTTTCTGACCGTTTGAGCAACCAATCACATTTGTGGCCGCTGGAGGTCATTTTACAGGGCTCTGGTCAGCTCCTGCACAAAGTTGGAGATAGCGTCTGAAATGCTGGCTTGTTGCCCTCTACAGCTCCTTCCATGTCTCCTGATGTACTGTCCTGTTCCTGTAGCGGCCTTCATGCCTGGACACTACGCTGACAGACACAGCAACTTCTTGCACAGCTCGGCATTGATGTCCTTCCTGGATGCCTGCATCAACCTGAGCCACTTGTGTGGTGTTAGACTCTGTCTCATGCAACTAGAGTGAAGAGCACCGCCACCATTCAAAAGTGACCAAACCACACAGAAAGCATAGGAATGAGAAGTGGACTGTGGTCACACCTGCAGAACACCTCTTTATTGGGGATGTCTTGCTAACTGCCTAGCTCCACCTGTTGTCCATTCATTGAACAACAGCATGTGAAATGGATTGTCATCATGTTTCTACCTAGGTGGACGTTTGATTCACAGAAGTGTGATTGACTTGGAGTTACATTTTGTTGTTTAAGTGTTCCCTTTATTTTTTTGAGCAGTGTATAAGGGAAATTAAGGTCTTAAAACAAGTACCAAGGAAAGTGAGATATTTGAGAAGAGAATATCAATTCCTGACAAAGATCCTAATCAAGAAAGAAGTGAACTATAGATGGCTGATTCTTGAAGGCTTGATATTCATTTGGCCAAAATAAAGACATAGACTGGATTCAGTTAAGAAAGCAGAATTATTTGATGGTGAATATTTGAGAGGAAAAGAAGATGAGAGAGCAAGAGAGGAGGAACTTAAAATACGAGCGGAGATGGACAAAGAAATGGACAAAGAAAAAAGAGAAGAAAGAGGACAAGAAGGAGGAGCAATAGGTGGCAGGGTGGAACCTAAAGAACCAAGAGAAAAAAGAACAACAAGAGCAATAAATCCTACATATAAAGTATAAAAAATGGAAGAAGAAAATAAATTCATCTCCATAACCATAAATAGATTGAATTCAGCTATTAAAAGGAAGAAGACACTTCATAAACTGGAAAAATTAAAGATGGACATAATTTGCTTACAAGAAGTGCACATTAAAAAAACAACATGCACATCTTTTGAATTACTCTGGAATCTATACACATCATCGGCACAACAAAGTAAGAGAGCAGTATTAAGAATACAACTAAAGCCAAACTAATTTTTACAGATGAAGAAGGAAGAATATTGATGGTGAAAATGACAATAACTTAAAGATGCTTTTAATAGCAATATATGCACCCAATAACAAACAAGATGAATTTTACAAGAAACTACATAAGATACCTGAATTGTAATATGATAAGATATGCATTCTGGGAGACTTTAAAGGTATTGTGCATACAGAATTGGACTATAAAACACAGAAAGTGAATAAAAAAAAATAGGAAGACATTGCCGAAATCTTTCTTTCAGATGGCAGAGGAATTGAGCATCAAAGACAGATGGAGAGAATTGAATAGTAAGAATAGACAATACACATTTTAGTCCAATAGACATTGATCATGGTCAAGAATAGATATGATTTGAATGCCAATGGATTTAATTCCAAATATACATGAAGCTAATATTGGAACAAGTATTTGGGCAGACCATAATTCAAAATAGATCAAATGGAAGGGACAAAGGAAAAGGTCAAGATGGACTTTGATTAATTCAATCCTGAAGAAAAAGGAATTCATTAATAACATGGGGAAAGAATTGACTTTCTTTCTTAAAAAAAAATAAAAAGAAGGAAACTTCACTACAAAATGAAGGCTTATTCGAGAGGCATGATTATAACTTATACAAGAAAAAGGAATATTAAAAAAGAAAAAACAACATCTTAGAAGACTATAAGAAATTGGAAAAAGAACTACAACAAAACCCACATCATAAAAATCAAATGGATATAATTAAACATAAAATGGGACTAATGGAAAAAGAAGAACTGGTGCAAAAAATTAGGAGAGCTAAACAGAACATTTTTGAAAATGCAAATAAGCCAGGTAGATGGTTAGCAAACAAACTGAAAAAAGGGATGGAATCGAAAAGAATAGCACAATTAACAGACGAAAATGGAACATTATATTATGGAAGTGAGGAAAAGAAAAAAATAATGTAGAAGTACTATGAGAAGTTATATGAGAAAGAGATAAGGTCCAGCAATATCTCAGAGAGGCAGAATTACCAAAAATACCTGATGAAGCTTAGACTATGCTAGAAGAGAGAATGATAATGATGGAATTGACAGAAGCAATAAATAGACAAAACACTGGGAAAGCCCCTGGTCCGGATGGGTTACCAGCAGAATTCTATAAGACCTTACAGGAATCAATTTGTACTATAATGCTTGAAGTAATGAATGAGGTACTGATAAAAAATAAAGTTCCTGATTCATGGACAGAGGCATATGTTACACTTATACCAAAGAAACAAATCTACAACAAATAAAAAATTATAAACCAATATCCCTGCTAAATGCAGATTATAAAATATTTGCCTCAATAATGGCAAAAAACCTTAAAAGATATTTAAATCACTTTATACACTTATGTTATGATTAATTAGATATATATTAACTATTTTTAAAGGTTTGATTAAGTGAGACTAAGCAATATATCTTCTATAATTAATTATTAGATACTGATTTTTTATATTGTGGATATAACTTTACTAAGATTATTGAATACTGGATATTAGGTTGGATTTATTGCTAGACTAGCTTTATTATTAATATAAGCATTGGAGGGATTCGAAAGAGAAGAGAAAAATTGGAAGAGATGGTGGAAAATATTATAGTCAAGATATTTAATATGACAAATAACACAAATATTCCAAAATCAGGAGCTGGGAAAAAAATACCCACCCAAACACTGACAACAACCTCAATGGCAAGTCCCTTGACACAGAGAGCTATAGACGAAATGTTACCAAGGGAGAGAATGAATTCCATAAAAGATCTACAAGGATTATTGCTGAATATGCAGGAAATGATGTCTAAAAACCATGAGGACTTGAAGACAGAGATAGGATTAGTAAGATCTGAGTTAAAAGAAAAAATTCAAATTATAGATGAAAAATTTGAATGCTACCAGCAAGAGATGCGGAAAAACCAGGAAAAAATAGTGGAAATAGAATCCAGAATGGATAAAGAAGAGAAAAGAGTAGAAGACCTGACAGATAAGCTGATACAAGCAAATAAAGATGTGGAATCTACGGTAATACTTTTGGAAGCAGAAAAAGCAGCCCATTACCTGAGATTCCAAAGTGCTAAGGAGGAAAAAGAGGAAGATTTGCCAGACGTAATGGGTAAGATAATTGCGAAAATACTAAGAACTGAAAAAGAAAAAATTGTGATGATAATAGATGAGACATACAGAATACAGAGTTATGCAAGAATGCATAACTTTCCTAGAGAAGTTCATGTCCGATTGATCAAGAAGTCAACCCGTGATGAAATACTGCACAGAACGAGAGATGAGCCAGTAGAACATAACAGAAGGCAGATAACCATTCTTAAACAGGCACCGAGAAGAATAAGGGACTTGAAGAGACCCTACCATTTTCTGACAACAAAGCTCATAAAACATAATATTGGTTTTAGATGGTTGATGCTGGAGGGAATTATGCTTAACTGGCAGGAGAAGAGATATCGATACAATGGACAAAGCGGAAGACTTCTATGACCAACAATTTGCTAATGAAGGAGAGACAGCAGTGGAAGAAGAGAAAGGAATGAAAGACTTGGTTGAGCAAAGAGGAGCAGAGGAAGAAAATAAGGAAGAAAACTCATCGGATAATAAGGAGAGGAGATATGGAAGAAGAAAGGCAGAAATATATGAAAGACAATATACAGAATCCAGAGAAATGAGAGCAAC
>BHFT01076082.1:0-11577 GCA_004320025.1 Laticauda laticaudata | reverse complement strand
ACATTGTTTTGCCTGACTTCTGTCCTCTCCTGCACCATGACTTAGAGTGGCAGTGGCACATGCTAGACGTAAGAAGGAGTCTTAGAATATACATTAAGCGCACTTCCTCCTTCAGGAAGTCGGAAGCCATGTTTTTTTTTCCCTTTTTCCCTTCTCACTTGGGGCACAAGGCCTCTTCTCCTACTATTAACAGGTAGGTCAGGTTTTGCATTGATCAGGCCTACAAAGCTGTGGCCCTTCTGGTTCCCCGAGGTCTGACTGCATACTCTACCAGAAGTGCCGCCACTTCTGCTGCCTGGGTGACCCAAGTATCCTTGGAGGAGATTTGTTGTGTGGCCACGTGGACATCTCCGTCTCCTTTCATCAGACACTACTGTCTGGATGCTTTTGCCTTGGTGACTGCAGCCTTTGGCAGACGGGTGCTTCAACGAGTGGTTCCATAGTCGGTGTGATGAGCTGGACGAGAACCCACCCATGGACATGCAAGCTTTGGTATGTCCCATCCTGTGCTCTCGATGCAGCATGGAGGAGAATGGGCATTGGTAAAAGTTACCATGAATGCCCTTTCTATCTGTGCTGTGAGAGAGCCAAGCCTCTCCCTTGCGAGAGAGCCCAGCCCTCCCCTCCAGAGAGGGTAAGACATATTTCTGTATTTATTTTGGGCTTTCAGAGACACCTTTCAGTTTGTCAGGAATCTTCACCAAAGCTGGAGCCTCTCCCAGGGGCTGGCTTTTTTATCTTAGTACAGACTCAGCTCAATAACATCATAGGAAGAATCAACCCATCCTGGGCTCTCTCACAGCATAGATAGAAAGGGTGTTCATGGTAAGTTCTACCAATGCTCATTTTGCATTCAGGATACAGAAGCCTCTCTTTTATTTATCACAAGTTATTAATATATGTCATCTATCCGTTTTAAGTGGTTTGAACAGGAAAGCTGTTATCTATTACTCATTGGCAAGCCATGTTTCTCTACTAAATAAAAGTCAAATGCATAATAAATCTATAAAAGTGTTTTGAACATATAGTTCACATGGATTTAGCTAAAAACTACACAGAATAACAGAGTTGGAAGGGGCCTTGAAAGTCTTCTAGTCCAACCCTCTGCTCAGGCAGGGAACTCTTTACCATTTCAGACAGATGTTTGTCCAATCTCTTCTTAAAAACTTCTAGTGTTGGGACATATACAACTTCTGGAGGCAAGTTGTTCCACTGATTAATTGTTCTAACTGTCAGGAAATTTCTCCTTAATTCTATGTTGTTGATTAGTTTGAATTCTTGTTGATTAGTTTCCACCCATTGCTTCTTGTCCTGCCCTCTAGTGCTTTGGAGAACAGCTTGACTCCCTCTTCTTTGTGGCAATCCCTGAAGTATTGGAACACTGCGATCATGTCACCCCCTAGTCCTTCTTTTAATTAAACTAGACCTATACTGAATTCCAGAATCGTTCTTTGTATATTTTAGCCTCCGCTCCTCTAATTATCTTCATTGTTCTTCTCTGCACTCTTTCTTAGAATCTTAACATCTTTTTTACATCATGTCGAAGAGAGATAAAAAAATAGTCCTTATGTTACATTGAACATTCCAAAATGTTAACCTGAGCCAACAACTCCTGTTTGATCTCAATTATATGGTCTTCATATTAAAAATATACTTGTACAATGGAAATTGAATTATATGGATCTTCTGCATCACTGTCTCCCATTAGAAATGTGCAGTGTTACTACAATTAAATATAAGCAGTTTGTGTTCAGAATCCATAAAGTGAATAAAGCACTGTAAACATATTTTGCCTATTTCCTCTGTGCCTAATTGTTCTTTTTTACATAGCCTATGTTTCAGAGAACACTGCTCTACTATTCTTGTGTACAGGTAAAAGAAAGCTCTCAGTTTTGTTAAATAAGGGGAGAGCCTTTTGATTTTTACCAATATTCTCAACAGGGATCTCTTGTGTATTTCTGGTTTTAGATCAAAGGTTATGTTTGGCAGTTAGCCCCTCATGCTATTTTCGGAGACATGCAGTGTTGTCTAATAGAGGAAGATTGGAGGGAAACGTTTTGGCTTTAGGTCATATCTATTGAGGCAGCTGCAGAAGAAATGCGGTGGGGATGAGAAGTAGGACGTATGTGGCAATCTTCATTCTCTGCAAAAAGAATAGAATAGAATATAATTCTTTATTGGTCAAGTGTGATTGGACACAAAGGAATTTGTCTTGGTGCAAATGCTTTCAGTATATATAAAAGAAAAGATACATTCCTCAAGAGTCAAGAATCATCAGGTACAACACTTAATAATACAACACTATGAATAAATAGACATAGAGTACAATAAGCAATCCAATCATATTAGGAAACAGTCAATATAAATTGTAAGGAAACAAGCGAAGGTTCTGGCTATGGACTTCCCATTTATCCAGTATTGTCTCCTGTATGAAGAAGTGGAGAGAGTGTTTTCAGTGTTCTGTTCCAGAATAATGGATGGGAACTAGCCAAACTAGGATAATTACCACCCAAGTTTGTAGCTTTCACAGAAAGAGGTTTTGCCCATCCCATTCCCCAGTGGCTGTTAGTATAGTCACTGTTGTAAGTAAAGTAATTGAACCCTTAATTGAAACTTTGATTTGCTTATCTATTTCAAGGATAATTAGAGATTGAAATGAGTTTGTTTTACTCTCCAATAAGCTGTTTCTCTGTGTGATGGAACTTTATCTAATTCCCTCCTGTGCTAGCTTTTAATTCTGTAGACTAGATCTATAATTTCCAAAGGCAAGTTCTAGATTTGAAGATTTAAAAAGTAAGGATTGCCACGTTTAGTTTTTCTGCATAGCAACTGAATTCATAGAGATCCATGGCTGGCTGTAGTAACTGGCAACCTAGAAAAAGAACTCATTGCATATTAGATATCACGCATGAGAAACAAAACAGCAAGAGTACAGTCAGTTTATTCTTCCCCTCCAGCCTAACTCTTCTTGACTGGTTTGTAATGTAAAAATTAACTTGTTTTTAAATGGTTAATATGGATCAAATACAGATGTAAGAAAACAGGTCTTTTGAACAGTGACTATGAGACCAAATCTCTACTGCCTAGCCTGAAAAGTGGCACCATTCCCAATTTAGATGTGCAAGCTTGGAATATATGTATTTAATATCTGAAATAATTCTGCTGGTAAATGTATCAGTTTTAGATGAGGTGAAGGGATATTACATTAAAAATACTTTTAATATATTAACTGTGACTTTCAGCAAAATGCTGGACAGTGGAAAATTTTATTGGTTAAGTGTGATTGGACACACTAGAAATTTGTCTCAGTGCATAAACTCTTAGTGTACATATAAACAACAAAGTAATATGATCATAATATTGATACCAGTAAGAAAAGGTAGTAGAAAAAGATGAGAAGGATGATAGTAATATAGCATACTACATGGGTAACTATCTATAGACACAAGGCATTGTTTAAATATCCATAAACATAAGATAGTATTTAAGACTGACGAGCTTTAATAACCAAAGGACACATTCACAATCACTCAGTTTTTAGGATTCCACTCAGTTAAATGCATTATGAAATGGTAAGAAATAATGTTATTTCTCTCATTTTCTCAAAACTCATCCAAATATTTTTTTCTACTACTTGTGCCTGCTTCCTGTTGCAATATTTTGTACCACACATCCAGCTTGATAAACTCTCATGAATGGCTATAGTGCTCTGTAGCTTAGTTAACTCGTGGCTACAGATGTGTGGGTTGTGGGCATCCCATGTTTCATTTCCCTAATTGTTTCTCCCTCTTCAGCTGAATCTCAGAGAAGGATGTCAGGAAGAAATTCTTGTTATATAGCATTTTTTAAAAAAATCTGGAAGCAGTGGCAGCCAGGAAACTGCAGTGATAACATTTTGGCTATTTTATAACCCCCACCCCCAAATGAAGCTCAAAATTCATCCAAAGAAATGAGATAAAACAAGACTTTTTTTTTCAATTTTCAAAGGAAGATTATGTGGAAAATTAAGGGAAAAAAATCAAACTAATGATATGACAATTGTTAGCTATCCTGTAGGCAAGTTTTCTACTTTTCCTCCCTATGCTTGATTTATTTCACTTGAGCTAATGCAGCCTCTTTTATTGCCAAGATTTTTTTTCAAGATCTGGAAAAGAATTATGTTGCATTATTGATGTCAGGCTGAATGAGACACTGTTGAAGAGTTCCTGTGAACAGCTCTGGGCTTCTGGAATGGAAACATGGGGTACAAATGTACTGAATGAATATATCTGTTTATTGGCTTTTTAGAAGGACATGCTTCTTTTATATTGGTATCTGTATTCCTGGCTCCATGCTTTTTTTTAAACAGTTGAGTTAAAATAATGAAAGTAGAATCTGTCTAGACTTTGCATTGCTTAACAGAAGAGAGGTGAAACAGACTCATCTATCATAAACTGATGATCAGTAATTTGATGGTTCTTCCAATAATTTCAAATGGCATTCAATTTATTGGTGGCATTTGTCACTTGGTATTAACTCCAGGGTATAAATCCAAAACATTTTTGATAACAATGAAATGACAGTTTGGTTAAGGAAACAAACAGAGTCAGAATTGAGCATGATCTTATCCTATTGTTAATAGAGTAACTCATCATAGGAAGCTGTGTATCTGAAAACCAAACACAATTGACAGTGTCAAAGCAATGCTTAAACATCAAGGATATCTCTTGATTTGGAAATGATCCAGCCTGATGTCCAATTTTATGCATTGCTGAAGATGCTTCAGAAATACTGATTGTAGTCACTCACTAAATGGGAAGTTGGGCCTGTGATGGAGCACTCTGATGACGACTTCATCACTTTCAGCTTTAGCTTGTGCCAAGGAAAAGAGTAATCTTGCCTGGAAGATGATTGATGATCCAAAGAGGATCCAAAAAGTGATTGCATTGAGTAGCTCTCTATTAGATTTTTGGGTTGACCCCAAATAACTTTATTAAATACTTCTATTAAAAGATTTTAAAAAGTAGTGAATTCCCTGTACTTGAATACCATGGATGGGCCTAGGCCCTGTTCCTGAAACACAGGGCATCTCTTTCCTGGATGCTGCATTGACTGGCTGTATGGGTCCAACTCTTGTATTAGCCTAGGTGAATGTCAGCCCCAAAGAAGTTGCAGCTGTTTTAATCCCACTGAAAAAAAGAGGATTAATGATAAAGGTTCACTTGGAAGTCAGCCAGGCTGAAGATCTTGGAACCTCCTTCCCACCTCCTTTTTTTAAGGGGGAGGGTGCATTGGATAATACCACTGTCATCTGTAGTCAATGATCAATAAGAGAAGGTGGAGATTAAGTGGGTGGAAGAAGACATCTTAATTCTATATTTTCTTTCTAAAAAGGATTGCATTTTAGAAATGCAATGTTAAGAGTTTGGGGGAAGTAATTATTCACTGCTTTCTAATATTGCCTTTTGGTAATTATATGATAACGATATGTTATCAATAACATATAGCAAATTCCTGAAAAATATCAGCACTAAAATAATTTCTACTCCTCAAATGGCAAAAATGTACTTAATCCGAGCTCAGCTATCACTAAATAAAAAGGGATAATATTACAATAAAGTTTCAAATTTCAAAACAAGCTCCTCAAGGCTGTTTCAGCATAAGGAAGAGGGTCATAACAAAACCTAATTTGTTCTCTTAAGCTACAGCATATCTTGCCTAGCTCCCTTTTAGCTTATAAGATCAATCATTTCCCAATCTTATTGGCCTTAAAAATGTAAATATCTACATGGTTAACTATCCATCTTTATGTTACAGAACTTAATCTCAAAGTTAAAGCACCCCTAAAAAGTTTTCCTTGGATGTCCAGTATTCCATTATGTTTTCCACAAAGACTTTAGGAAAATCATCACATACACCAGTGGGGGATTCAATTTTTTTTTACTACAGGTTCTGTGGGTGTGGCTTGGTGGGTGAGGCAGGGGAAGGATACTGTGAAATCTCCAGCCAGAGGTGGTATTTGCCAGTTCTCCAAACTACTCAAAATTTCTGCTACCGGTTCTCCAGAACTGGTCAGAACCTGCTGAATACCACCTCTGCCATACACCTAGCCATGTTCCAAACCAGGCATTCTGGTGATAAAATATTTTCTCCCTTTCAGGTCTGCCCAAAAGAATCCTCAAAGTAATCAAATTTATTAGGCATTGTCATTATTTTATGGTGCTACTATGCTTTCTTACTTACTCTCATACAGACGTAATGGTGTTTTAGTGGGTTTATTAATATTCCTCAGTAATTCCCTTCACCAAAAGCCCAGAACTGTCCCAATTAAGTCCAGCCAAAAACAAACCAATGTTGGTCTGCAAAACAATGGTCAATGAGTGAATTGGAAAGTTTCCCAATCAAGATAAACCTACTAGAGAATGAATTAAATCCACAATACAAGAGGGTTCACAAGGCACAATCCAAATCAAGGCAAGGTGTCATCTATCCAAAGCAAGGCAGGAATCACGGCAACCAGGAAACACACAGTAGGAAATGAACACGTTCCCAGCACATCGCCGCCATATATCTGCTGTGCTAAATAGCCAGTTTCTGTGCAGCCCATCAAGAAGGGTGAGATTGTCTCCTTGTGAGTGCTAAGGTTGCCTCCTTGTGAGTGATCAGGCTGATACTCACTACTGCTGCTGCCTTTTCTCTGCCCTACATATTTTTGGAACAGTGCAGATGGCAGTTCCTCTTCCTCATTACTGATCAGCTGCAACTGCATACTTGTTCCACCTGAAGTCTTAAGGCTATCCTGCTGCTGCTGTGTTTCAGCCAAATCTCTCTCAAGTGGCTGCTTGGAGCCATTGACCAACTGCCCTCCAGAGGTGCTGGAACTGGTTCATTTTCCAAGGTGACATCTGGAGAGGTATCTGGAGAGGCATCACAACTACAAGCAATAACGGTAGGATAATGATTGGTAAGAGTGTAGGAAGTTATATGCCAGTTTTCTGCCAATTCAAAGATGAGTGGTTAGCATTTGGGAGGCCTTTAATAAGGTTTGGGCAACTTTGCAGTTCAATGTTTTGGGAAATTGGTGATCTCTCCAAAGACCAGTGTGATAAGTGAATAAAGTTAAACTTCAACTCTACAGTACTTGTAGAAATCTATGACCAAATAAATTTTCTTCTCATAGGCACTTTTATACAAAGATATTGGGGCTGAATTGTGTACAGCATCGCTCTTTTTAGCCTTTCAAGGACCTGCAAGAACTATGATTGTGTATATTTTGGGATGTAAACCCAGATTCTTGTTGGATTTCCTTAGTCATCATCATTGTCAAGAAAGAAAACAAAGCATCAATCAGATTATGCTCCTTTCATGTGCCAGCTATGGAATTCATTGCTGTCGCATAGTTGGAGAAACTGGGAGGAGGGGCGATGTTTATTGAGTAGCTCTTAGTAGACAAAATATATTTTGATAGTTCAAGGTTACAGAGAATGGCGCAGAAAGAATTAGAACTTACTTTGGGATTGGTTCATGTGATGTGGTGATGAGGGAAAAGGGGGTGGTTTGTAGGTTGGGACTTTGTGAAGAAGACAGGAAGATTCAGTTCCGGGTTTCCACAGAAAGTGCAAGATACTATTCTAATAATCATGAGATGATGTGTGCCTTGGAGTCACGGACAGGAATGGATTTTCCCTGGAACGCTGACATCATGATTACAAACCTGACAGTTTTCCTAAGATGTCCAGATAGTGTCAAGTCTTAAGGCTTCAGTTGTGCCTCCTTGGTTAATTCTTCCTTTGAGAAAAGGTAAGTACCTTCTAATTCAGGAGAGCCAGAGTTTAGCTAAGATTCCAGTCTTCTAGAGGATATTTTACTGATCAGTCACTGAAAGTTGCTATGCTGTAATTCAGAGGGTATGATGATTTGTCTATGGAGATTCTCAGTTATCCAGGTCATGGTTGTCCTAAAAGTACTTTTTCAAAAGACAACTGGACTTTGTTTTTCCTCTCATCCAAGAAGTGTCTTCGGTTCTGAAAAAAACAACAACAGATGATGATTCCTTCTCTCTCTCTCTTACTCCTAAATCTTAATGATTACTGTCATCAAGGGTGTCTAGTCTGTATATATACTTAGTGCAGAAAAAATAGTCAAAAACAAAGTTATTTAGACTAAAGTGGCAGATGAAATATAGCAAGTACTTGAAAAGAATTCCATAAAACACTTGCAACTGACTTCAGATGAGATTCTAAGAGCCCAGGTTATAAAACTTTCCAGTTGAGCTTTGCTCTTAAACAGTGTTAGAAGTTACTGTTGGCTACCAGTCTAGTTCTGATTTCCTTGAGTATGCTTAATTCATTGCCAGTTTTGTCAACTGGCAATGAATTATGCATTTGTCAGTTTTTTCAACTTTATTTTGTCCAATTTCATAAATTTGTGATTTGGTAGATTTGATTTTGGCCCTACTTTCCACTATTCATGAAGCAGATTTTATGTCTGTGAAGAAATAGAACAGCTTCATTCAGATGGGTTCGAAAAAGGTACCTAACTAAACACAATATATTTTGAGGAAGCCAGTAGTTGATCTAGATCAGAGGTGTCAAATTCAAGGCCCACAGGTTGGATCCAGCCTGCGGGGTGCTTAAATCTGGCCCACAGGGCCAACCTGGAAATATTGAAGGACTGGCCTGCAGTACCTCTGACAGCCAAAATGAGGTGCAAGGAGTGTGCGCGCCCCCACGGGGCCTGTGTTTGATCTGGCCAACCTCTTGCAGGATTTTGCCAACCAAAATGGAGCATGGGGGTCCCAAATGCATCCCATTTTTGGCCTGAATGGTATCCTGCAACACTTTGCTGGTCAAAACATGCCCCGTTTTGGCCAGTAAAATGTTACAGGATGACATCCAGGCCAAAAATGGACTGTACTCTATTTTGGCCAGCATAGTGCTGTCGTAGGCATCTGTCCCATCTGTCCATCTGCCCTTTGGCCGGCCCATGGAGGAGAACTACAGTGCTGATCCAGCCCTTGAACATTTGTTTGTTTGTTTGTTTGTTTAGCAAGCATGGCACATTAGCTAGGGATCACCAAGGTGTCTGGCTGCCTCTGTGAAAGGATTTTTTTCAGGGGGTATTACTTTGCCTGCAGGATGCCTTAATGCCAGTAGGCATTTGGGGGAGGCTCCTTTCTTGTCCCTGAATAATTTATTCGCTCACAGGAATCGAACCACCGAGCTGCAAAAAACCAGTGTCTTACTTCATGAGTTATTGCGGCCCTTGAAGAAATCCAGTTTGACACCCCTGATCTCGACAGTAAGTATCATAGTCAGCCTCAGGGATTTTGATAGGCTTTGCTATATTTTTCACTGTTGCTATACTCACCCCTCCCCCCCAAAAGAAGGAAAAATGAAGTGAATACATTTGCGGATGGGATCCTAAAAATCAATGTTGTCCATCAACGAGAGAAACTTCTTGGTATTAGTGTCAATCTATGCATTTCTTTCATTTTTCTTATTGAAGTGACAGGACTCTACAGCATCCTTTATCAGCTGTTTTCCAGCTACTTAACCAAGCAACAAAGAGCAAATCCATGGGAGGGAATATCTAAATCTTTCACCTCTAGGGCATCCTGTAAGACATTTGGTTACATCGGAAATGGCATCCATCTTCAAGTTCTGGTAATAAAGGCAAGGCAATGTTAAGCTTATTTGATCTGAACATTCTCAAGAGGTATGAGTTGCCTAGGGACAAATCAAACATAGAAGGCTGTTAAGGTGGAAGTTCTTCACAATTAAAATGTTAGAATTGAATGTGTGTGTGTGTTTGGGTGTGTATAATGTGTTAATGTATTTTTTCTTTTTGTAGTGGCTTTAGTTGATAAAATTATTTTTATGTTTATTGAGACACTCTTGTCAGTTGATTGATCTTACAACTGAGTTCTCCAAGCTTTACTATTAAGAGAAAGCATTTATAGCCTGTGATGAGTTCAGTCTAATACTGCAGGCGATACAGCAGCTAAAAGTTTACCTTCCATCTTTTCTGAAGCTCAGTTACCTTGTCATTTTTCTTTGTGAATTAGCTAGGCAGAGTAATGAATAATACTTCAATTTCATTTTCAAATCGGTTAGGGACAGGGTGGAAGGGGTTGGATTCTGTATTTCTGATTCACCCAGTTTCTCTTCAGAGCATTTGCAACATTAGCTTTTAATTTTTTAAAAGTCAACTTGCTTGTGATGAGCATATACAGTATGTTCTATTGAGCAGAAGATAGACCCCACCTCAGCATCGGTGGTGAACATACTGGACTTTCTCCAAGAGTGATTGGACAAGGGGCTCTCTCCAAATACTTTCTAAACTGGGGCTTGACGACTGAGTGAGTTGAAACTTCATGTCTTAGCATCCACCCCTACAGGACAGTTTAAGATGTTTTATAGAACAGTAAGCTAGCTTGAGAGCTGCCTCAAGCTGGGAAGGAAATGCTGTAAGAGAAAGATTAATCTTAAGGCAATGAATTTTAAAGACTTGCTTCTTTTATGTGTTCTGGAAACCTATCAAAATGCTAATGGTTTTGCTGCCTTAACCTTCAACATGTTCAGTGTTTTGTAAACATTTCATTTAATGGTATAGCATCTTAAAGATAATAAGGGAGTTGTAGAAGTCATGCAGTTGGTGATATTTGGCAGGCTGCACTCACAATTTGCATGTGGTGCAAAAGTAAGGCACAGGCCGGGTCCCTACCTTTGATTTTTAGGGAGCAAATTCACCAACCTGTGATATGGTTGCCATTCTGTCTGTTGTAGCACTATCTCTTGCGCATGTGATAAATCTCCATCACTGCCTCTGTCTGTTGAATGAATGCTTGGAGAGGAAATTTTTCAAAAGGTTGGTCAAGCATTATGCTTATTTATTTATGTGGTTTATCCCTGCCTCCCTAGAGAGATTCTAGGTGGTTTATAACTACAGTAGTAACAAATAGAATAAGATGACAATTATTTGATTACAATAATATAAGAGCCAATAATTCTTCCAAATATTTGGGATTTAAAAACTATGTTAAAGAAAAGAAAAAAACATTCATTTCCAACTAGTCCTTAGACTTCTAGCAGAATAATGTTGTCAGAAGTGTTGTTTGTTTGACTGATATCCTACTTTTCCTGCAGGAACTCAGAGCAGCTGCTTGTGTAAGCAGAATAGAAGGATTGAGTGATGACAGATAGTTCAAAAGTCAACTCAGTCAGCTTTCATAATTGAGGCTGGTTTAATCTTGGGTCTCTCCAATTCCTATTGTAACTAGTATATCACACAGAAAGCTATATTTTCTCTGATGGAACCAAGGCAGAGCGATGTTTTATCTCAGATTACACACATGAAAGAGTTATCTGAAGAATTGGTGGCAAGAATTGCACTATTATTTATGAGTGAATTGGGAATGTGATGGCTCAGCAATTAAAAGCCAGGTCACATCGCCCGATGGATGCAAAACGTATGTAAAAAGGACACAGCGGACGAGCAAATTTTCTATCCGTTGTTGTCCGCTCTCAAAAGTGCCCCAAATTTGCATAAACAGAGCAGACAACAATGGACGGGGGGAGGACGTATCACGGATGTAAA
>BHFT01076078.1:5969-17447 GCA_004320025.1 Laticauda laticaudata | reverse complement strand
TGCATTCAGTCTTTATCTGGTGGCATACATTTTTGTATCGGCTTTTGAAGTTGGCAACGTGACCAGATTTGTTTTTCTGCCAGAGTGATCTATTTTTGGATTGAAATTTCCTTATTGTTATGGGTAATCTGTTGTTGTTGTTGTTGTTGTTGTTGTTTTGGGAGTATTTATTGGTACATTTAGTTTGATGACTCTTTTGACTTCAAGTAAAAATGTGTGTAATGGTCTTCAACAGTATTGCATCCAGTGAATGGAGATTGCCAGTCAAGGGATGAGAGATCATTGTCTGTAAGATCATAGTTGCCTTTCATGAAGTTATCATAGAGGATCCCATCATTGTGATGATTTTTGTGTGGACGTATGTTGAGACAAAAGTCAATCATATTGTGGTCACTGTTGGAAAAGGGGTCTTTAGTTTGTATTCCGTAAATTAAATTCAAACTATTGCAGTGTCACACAACTCACCATTGTGAGTCTGGATGGTGCACATAGAATTAAACCAAATAAAAACTAAGCATCATAGTAAAATAATAAAAGAATGTCAGATATGAAAAATTTAACTCCAACCATTTTTTTAAAAAATCACAAAATCAAATTAATAGTCTTGAGGGGTCCTTGGTGTTCACTGAGCTTGCTTGTTTTCTTGCATATATTTCATTATCCAAACTACAGCCACTAGAATATAAACTGACAACACACAGCAATCCTTACTGAAACTGATGATGTTACCTAGTTTGGATAGTAAAATATATGCAAGAAAATAAGCAAGCTCAGAGAGACCTAGGGGCCCTCATGTCAACCCTGAGCTACAAATATTCTCCTTTATTAGTACAATAATAGTCTTACCTAACTTCCAGACAGGAAGCCTAAGGGGACATCCAGGCCTTCATCAAAATGCTAGCCAAATGAAAGGCTAAGAAACCTTAGGGGACATGATGCTTCAAAGATGTATCCCAGGCGCCATCACCTGGGATTTGGGAATTAGGCCTGGAACTCTTGACAGCCAGTGCATAGATTTTATTATGGGTGTAATTTATTATGCATTGCAGTAAGTTAGGTGGTGATCAGAATGTTATCCCACATACAGTGCTTTTTTTCCATCAAAAATGTCCTGAACTGTCATGATCTTAACATGTAATTAAGAGAAAGGATGAAAAACAGGTGCATATTGTTCTCCTTGTATAAATGCTTCTGATAGCTGTTTCCTTAGAAAACACAGGTGTTAAATAGACTCACCTCATGCACCCAGAGTCTACTAAAAGGACCCTGAAGAATGCACAAATTACTTATAACTTTCAGAATATTTATATAATTATGTCATATTATACAATTATGAAGGAAAACCTTTGCATATCTATTAATGAATATGCACAGAACACTTCCATGTGAGATGATCATTCAGTATCTTCTGTCACTTTGATGAATATTTTTTTCACATCTGCTGAAAGTACAGAATGGTACAGATGTAGCAGCAATTTATAACAGAGTCACCTAAACCATATTTTAAAGAAATAAATTTAAATAAATGCATATATATGCATGGATATAATATCAAGTAGTTGGGGTCAATGTCCTATACAGTCTCTTCCAAAATTGTGATTTGAAATATGTATATGTGTGTGTATGTATACAACTTCCTCACACAACTCAACAGCCTACACCCCAAAATACAATTCACCATGGAAACAGAAGCCAACAATCAACTTCAATAACTTCCTTCCTAGATGTCTTAGCATACAAAAATCCAATGGCTTCCTAGGACACACCATCTACCAGAAGAAAACACAGACAAACCACGATCTACATGCACACTGACACCCACCATGAAGATGTGCATGACCACGAACACGAAGCCAACAAAATCACAGCTCACCACTCAAATCCCCCAGAACTAAGACTAACCTGGCACAGCCAGGCCCCCACCTAAGCAGACACACCCCAGCCAATAGACACAGCCAACCCCCTACCAACTCAGAACACAGCCAAACCCACCCAATCAACGTCACACCCCCACTAGCAGTTAAAAGGAAGAAGCAGCTGCAAGCTCACATTACTCTGAGAAGCACAGAGCTGAAGAAACAGCCTGAAGATGATGATGAAGACTTCCTCGAAACGTTGCCTAGATACTTCCAATTCTACGCGGGAGAAAACCCGAATAACCAAAGATCCATATATATATTATATATATATTATATATATATATATAATATATATATATATATATATATATATATATATATACATACATACATACATACATACATCATACATACATAATATTATATATGTGTGTGTGTGTGTGCTGTTTAGCTTCCTTGGGTATTATCCACGTCATTGTGTTCTGTTAAAGTTGTAGCAACGTTTCAGCAGAATCTCATCTGCCATCATCAGGCTTCTGTTATGAAGTGTGTCTCACAGTTCCTTCTGTTCTAAATTTGGAGCTGGTCTATTCTGATTGGCTATTACCCTGGGTCTGTGTTCATTGGACCTGGAGTTTGATTGATTGGTGTTTCTGGTTTCTTCTGTTGTTTTGTGGCTTTGATTGGATGACAACACTCTGTTTTGTGTTGGAGGCTTTCAATGCAGCTTGGCTCCGTGTGAAACAGAGTGTGCCAGCCAATCAAAGCCACAAAACAGACAGAAAAACCGAGAACACCAATCAATCAAACTCCAGGTCCAATGAACACAGACCCAGGTTAATAGCCATCAAATAGACCAGCCCTCAAATTTGAAACAGAGGAACTGAGACACACTTCCATACAGAAGCCTGATGATGGCAGATGAGATTCTGCTGAAACGTTGTCAAACTTTAACAGAACTACATGACGTGGGATAATACCCGAAGGAAGCTAAACAGCACAAATGTAAGTACCCCGCGAGAGCTTAAAAAAACATATATATATATCCGTGTAAATTGGAAGTATCTAGGCATAGATACTTTTTTTATGCTGGAGAAAACCGCGAATAACCAAAGATCCACATACAAAACCCGAAAAAACCTCAGAAAATATGTATATATGTTTGCTTTTTTATGTTTTCCGCAGGTACTTACATGTATACTGTTTCAGCTTCCTTCGGTATTATTCCACATCATTGTAAGTTGTGCTCTTAATGTTGTAGCAACGTTTGGCAGAATCTCATCTGCCATCATCAGGCTTCTGTATTGAGTTCTTATATGGGTCAGGCTATCTAACTATGGCTTTGATTGCCTGACTCACATACGAATCCAGTACAGAGCCTGATGATGGCAGATGAGATTCTGCTGAAACATTGCTACAACTTTAAGAGCACAACTACTTGACGTGGATAATACCCTAAGGAAGCTGAACAGCATATATATATCTATATATCTATTTATCTACTATCTATCTATTTACTCTATCTATCTCTATCTCTATCTCTATCTCTATCTCTATCTCTATCTCTATCTCTATCTCATCTATATCTATATCTATATCTATATCTATATCTATATCTATATCTATATATTTCGTGGGTATTTGTATGTGGATCTTTGATTATTTGGGTTTTCTTCTACGTAAAATTGAAAGTATCCTGGTGACGTTTTGATGAAATTTCATTCACCATCTTCAGGCTTGTGTATTTGGCTTTGTGCATTACTCCGAGAAGCATAAAGCCGAATACACAAGCCTGAAGATGACAAATGAGATTTTGTCGAAACGTCATCAGGATACTTCCAATTTTATGCGAGAAAAAACCCAAATAACCAAAGATATGTATATATATAGTTATATTTTTAATGTAGCAATAAAGTTAAAAACTTTACCTCTATTATTTATGTGTAGCTTTAAATGTCTTCCATTTAAAGAGAGATTTTAGAAATACCTTTCTTCTTGTCATCTTCATCATTATTATATAACTTTGTCACCCTTCACAGATTAAAAAGAATGAAATATCCTAATGGATTTATTAAAAAGAAAATGATTAGATAAAACACTATTTCTCCTTTTCCCTTCTTAATTTTATTTCCAATAGTTTGTTTTTCTTTCAGTTTCTTAGTTGTTTTTTTTAATTGGGCATTCTGTTGAGATGTGGTGCTTTGGTAACAGATTTCTTTTTCAGACATCTACATGCCTACAAGAAATCAAGATCAGGATATGCTTTTTCCCTCAACTATTTAATTTAACTAATTGATGTTTGATTTTTGCCTTCTTCCTTGATTAGGACATTATACATGGCAATTGCAGCAATGTTGGGTACTATTGGAGCTCAAACCAAGAAATTTGACTAAATAATCACTGAGAATTAACTACTAGGCTATGCCCCAAATTGCAGAGATATTTTTCATTTGTCTTCAAAATACTTTTTTAGTATTTGCATGTTTTACAGTTGACACATGCAGAAATTGAATCCTAATTTTATCCTGAGAATCTTAATCTTCAAAAGTGACAAGCAATAAGGAAAACTTGTCAGCCATGTCAGAACTGTGATCTGTATTCAGAATATTATTTTTACTTTATTTTGTTTTTCAATCACTAGAACTATGTGATAATTGTTTTTTGTTAGTACTTCTCTTTTTTTCCCCAGTGCAGTGGATAAGGTGATTGATTTTTGTGGATCGGTGTTAGCATTTCCTAGTTCTTTTTCTTGGAGAAACATTTTACCCATCAGTTTACTGAAACTATCATTTGCATCAAAAATGTGCTGCAGTAAATTATTATCATTACTATCATTATCTTCCAGAAAATTTTTTTTTCTACATTTACTGCTCAATAACAAAGTGTTCTGGATTGGACAAAGTAGTCATCAGAATTTGGGAGAATATAGTTAAATATTTTTGTTTTCCAAATCTGACTTGAATTTGACAGGATCACACAAGGGATATGACTTTACTTTTCTTTGTGGTTTTATAAATTCCCCGTACTGTGAAAAACATAAGGAACTAATGTAGTTTCATGACCCTTTTGGTTGGGTTTCTGTTTCGACACAGTCGAACAATATGCTTTTGAAAATAAAGTACTGTTCTGGATAGGAACAGTCCTTGCCTGGAGCACTTAAGTAGCTTTTGAGAACCAAGTGCTGTTTTCATTAATACAGGTTCTTGACTGGAAACATCTCTTATGTCCAGTCCTCCAAATCCCAGGTCTCCATTATGCCTTCTGGCACCTTGGGGCAAGCACTTTGGGATAGATATACTGGATCCTCTTGGCTTTTCTTCCTTGACAACTCCCCTCTTATGACAAACCTCATTGCCCAAAAATTGGTACAAGAAGAGAAGAAGCTGGAGAATGTGAATTACAAGTTTTCATTCCAGATGCTTGTGCCATTGGAATAGCCATGACTTGTCTTAACAAGAGGAAAGAATAGATGGAAGTAACAGAACGGAGATCACAATAGCATTGCAAATGAATTCTTACTTCTGAATATTGCCATTCCTGCAATAAAACAATAAAACAGCCTAGATAGGGTATGGCTGGTTGAGAGTTGAAGTCCACACATCTTAAAGTTGCCAACTTTGGAAAACATTGGCCTAGGATTTTCGTTTGTTGGGATCATCTCATAATGTAGAGGCCTTGAAGACAGGACAAAGAGTCACCACTAAGGCAATGAACAGATTAGATGGGTTTCTTTCTATCATCTTGATAGCTGTTCTTCCTCTTGTTCTTCAAGGCCATTCCCATTGCAAATAAAATGTGACTTGCAGAGATGTAGAAAAGTTAAAAAAAAAAAAAATCTTCAGGCTAGAGTAGCTCTTCCAATGTNAGAGATGTAGAAAAGTTAAAAAAAAAAAATTCTTCAGGCTAGAGTAGCTCTTCCAATGTAGGGCATACAAGTTACTACTATATTTTGATGTTTCTCTCAATAATTTAGACATGGGCTTTCCATTCTTTCTATTTACTTTTGTTAACATTTGAATTAAATAATTTTGTTATGAGAATTATCACTCTATAACATTTTGAAGGCTTGCTCTGCATTTGTAATGGTGGAAAAAAATTTCTTTTTTATTATGATAGTTGTGAAAGAGTATTTTTAGGAAAAAGATCAAAGCCTATTGTATTTTTACTATGGCATTGTTGATAACATTCCTCAGATCCATGTTGAATCTTGCTAAATCAATCTCATACCAAGCTTGCAATATTCACATGTTGAGTTTGAGGGGGTGTTTCTGTGGCTGAATGACTCAGCATAAATAATAAGAAATGCATATAGTATGTACTATATTGCAATAATTGAAGAAATGATTATCATTTTTACCTAAGTAAATTTATGGTATACATCAGCGTGATTAATTAAAAGATATCAAACTTTTTTATTTTTGTCTGCTTGTTTTAAGCAAAAGAGATTATATTTTATTAAATGAAGTTGCAATTCAGGATTCATTCACCTGATGGAAAGCCCATTAAACTCTATAGTCTTTAAAAAAAAATAAATGTAAAAAGAATGACTTGGGGGAAAAAAAGAACTGTAGCTCCTTCATTCTGGGATAAACTCTATGAAATCTAATATCTTCTGAGAGATTTTTCTAAGTGGGTCTTTTATTGAACCCTTGTAATGACATTTAATTGTTTTTTTTCTCTTCTGTTTTCAGTCAGTTGGGCTCATTATTAATATGGAACACAAATGGAGCTGAGTTTGAAGAGTCACTCATTTAAACTCTGTTCTCATAATATCAACAGAGCATAGAGCAATCTTTGTTACTCTGGTGGCTGGTAATCATCCGGATCTGATTAATTACAGAGACTGATACAAATCTCCATTTGTGGGACAGATAATGGTCTTGTCTTATGGCTTGGCTTGCCTTTGAGCAAGAAAAATAACTCCAGCAAAACAATAGAAAGGACATCTGTTGAATCTTCCTGACTATTTGCAAAGTATAATATTGAAGGGGAGTTTAGTTAGAAAGGTTATGTGAACGTGAGTCTGCAGGAAAGGTATAATGAACCATGGGAAGTATTTCTGAAGAAAGATCATATAAAATGCAAAGATATTATTTAGAAATTGCAGACTTCCCTACAAAATGAATTATTGGTGCCATGAAGCAAATTCTTGGCTTTCTCTCTTCAAGCAACTAGTATAAATCCTCAGATAATACCAATTGACCATCAGCCACTCATTCATTCATCAAAATTGGACAAGGGATCACCTCATTCATCTCACCAATATATGGTTTCTTTGTTATCACTAATATTGGCTATTAGCCATATGTCCAATCACACCAGGATCATTTTTCCCCTTTGCTATTCCTTAGTCAAACCATATGTTCAGCAGAGGAAAACTGAAATACTTTGAACTGTCCAGATCATTTCTGAATTTGATATATTAGCCAAGGTTAACAGAATTATAAGTTCTAGTAATGGGAAAAAATCACTATCAATCAGTAATGGTGGATCAATTTAATGGGTCCCCTGCTCCCAGTGTACTTAAACCCTTTATGAACCGTACCAAGAACATTTGTTATGGCATAAGCTTTTTTGAACTATAGTATACAGATCATTGTCTTTCTAATCAGCAAGAATAAAGTTAAGCATATATCATACCAAGATATAAGCCGACTATTTCTTGGAGTTTGTGATTTTTTTAGTCTGGTATTATCCTGGCAAACTGTATGAACCCAGCCACTGTGGTTTGTAATTATGATTTATAATTCATAATTCTTTGTGAAGCAGGGTATTATAGTTTTTTTAATAAGCTGTGATAAAGGGAAACTGCAGCTCAATGTGACATGTTAAACATAGTATAGACTCAAGCATAGACACCATTGACTGATGGATAGATGATACACATCTAAGAGTTTGGTCTAGTGGTGAAGGCACTAGGCTAGAAACTAGGAGACTGTGAATTCAAATCCTGCCTTAGTATGAAAACTAGCAGGCTGACTAATTTTGTCACTCAGAGTGCCTGGCCAGTCACTCTGTCTCACTCCAACCCACATCACAGGGTTTTTGTTGTGGATAAAATAAGAGCAGGAAAGTCTGTTGGATATTCTTGCCACCTTAAATTATTTGTAACACTAATGAAATGAAATAAAAAATAATATGAAATAAAATTATTTTAAAAATCTACAATATGCTTCCTATCCTATTACCAAGTGCATGTTACAAATGCTATGGGATTATCACACATCTATTTTATTAAAAAGGATGTAATTATGACTGATCCTTGTAACATTAATTATGTCGATAGTGTATGTTGCTGTGGTGTAGAACACATGGACCCATTTTATCTAGATTATCTGTGTTTCCTGTCCTTTGCTGAACAGGCTAAGATCTAGTTAGAGCTTAGAAGGCAGAGCCCAGGAGATCCTAGAGTCAGGAAATTTAAAAATGATTCTGGAAGAAAGCAATAGTAGGACAATTGATACTAATCAAATTTGATACTGAACATTCTTACCTACTTTCTCTCCTATTTCCTTATTATTTTCTCACCAAATTGCCTTTAGATAGGACAACAGGTAACATGATTCAACAACTGATTATTCAGCAGGTGCCAAGTGACCAATTTTTTCTCCTTAGGAACAGGATAATTAATTTCATCAATAACTTCACACACAGAGAGCCTAAGGAATGCTGTATTGAATACTGAGTCAAAATGTTACTTGGATTATTTTTGTGAAAATAGATCAGAAGCATGTCTTCTGTTTTATTCTTACTTAACAGTCTAATTATTGATTTTAACTATGCCACTTGCTATAAATGAATAAGGAAATAATTTGCCAGTTGCTTTCTCTTAAGCCATCCAGAAATAAAGATAGAGAGTACAATGCCAGCACTGGATAACCAACATAGATATTCAATATTTCAGAGAGAAAGAAATTGCACTAGTCAATTTAAGTAGGTAAGATATATGGTGCGGTATCTGCTATCCCACATTAGATGGGCACCTCATGATAGGGAGCGAAAGGAGAAAGAAACGACAGGAGACGAAGTTCCTCGGGATGAGTGTGCACAGAATGTCTGGGTACACGCTCTTTTATTATGCTCATTCAAAAGAGGGTGATTGTTTATTCAGAGCCTAGGTCAAGCCCAGGTCAGACAGAATACACAGGATTTAATAGCTCAGATAATGCAGGATGCCAGGTCAGACAGGATCGCAAGATTTATAATTCGATCAGGATATTCCTGCTTTACAAAGCTGCATGCTAGACAAACTAATTACAATGTAAGTAAGCTATTTCTACAGATGTTTAACTCCTTGTCCCTGTACGTGCCCTGCAAAAGGTCACTGAGGAGACAGAAGCTCAATGATTACACGTGAATGATACAATGTTGCAAATGCCTGAACGATACATAGTTGCAATGATACACAGTTGCAAACATATGACTGATACATAGTTACTACAATATGGTCTGAACATGTAAAGGACACACTGGGTTCAATGGTATAGGCTTTTTGTTTGTGGAAATTTGTGTATATGGAACAGTGCTGAAAAACACTTGAAATAATTGTGGCTACAAATGTTGTAATGCCACTGAGGGGTCAGTCCAATCTTACTTTTCTATGGGATATTTCAGCATTTGTTGAATTAAGAGAATAATAGTTTTATACACATTGAGTATATTTTCTGAAGTTTCTTGTAGAGCTAGTACTAATTAAAACTTTTTATCCAGGAATTAAGAGGACCTAAACATTTGAAGTGTGAGTTTGTGTGTCTGTGTGTGTAGTGTGATGTGATGGTACATGTACACCAGATGAGTAAAGGAAAAAGGATAAAGTCCAAGATAAACTGCTATTGTGTGAGGGGGATGGATGGTTTAAAAATGAAATAAAGTAATGTCATAAATGTGATAAGTAAATAAAATACATTCAGAACTTTGAATATGATTCCAAAGTTAGGTGCTTTGGAGTGTGTTATTTACAGGGATTGCCTATTTGCATTCCATAGCTGTTTTGCAATCCTGGGAAAAGATATGGCTGCTTTAAAGAGTTGCAGATGTATGCTACTAAAGAAGTGTATTGTAAAAGGAAGCTATAGACTACTATAGTCAAGTTCTAAACTGTTTGCATTCTTTCACCCTGTAGATTGCCTTGACAGATGCTTGCCTTCTGAAAAATTGCTTGAGTGTATTTTAATAATACTTATAATACTATGAATACAAGTATTAATAATATTAGTGAGGGACTTATATCAGGAGCTTGAATTTCTCACGGCTAAGAGGTCAATTATTTCAACAGCCAACATTCAATTAAATCAAAGACTGGAAATCTAAAAAGAAAAGGTTAACCCATATGAGGGGGAGGAAGTGCCATGAACTGATTTTTACATGGTTGCATGCATGCTTCAGTTAAAAGCAAAAATGTTGCCTTTAATATAAGTATTTTAAAATACTTAGAGTTTATCCCTGGCTTATCCATGTGTACAGTACTGCAAAACAGATAAAAAAGAACATTTTTTTCATATGTTCCTGGTAAAACACTTAGCTGCAGCTATATTAAACAGTTATAGAACTATTAATTTGGGGGGGTGGATTTCATTAGAAAGCCATGAACTACATATGGATGTGGACCACATATACCAAACTGTGAGTCAGAAACAGAGACTTGAATTTTGGATTAAATAAATTTCTATTCAGGCAGAAAATTCCATTGTTTTATGTACCAGACAGAATTTCCTGGTCAGAAAACTCTTAAAAATCTATTTTTAGAGGATAAGAAAACTCACCACTGAGTGTCTTTGAAGATTTTTTTTTCATATTAAGTACTGTTCTTAATTACTTTGCATGTGAAAAATAGGGTTAGAGAAAAGTTAATAATATATATTTCTCTTTCTCTGTCCCTCTCCCCACTCCCCTCTAAAATCTTTAACAGTTTCTTTTGCTCTCAAGAAGATGAAGGCAGAAATCTGGTGTGAATAATATTCCTCCCTGCCCAACAGTAATGAGTCTATTTTGCCACTGGATGATAAATCAAACATTTAATATCCAAAAGAGATGCCTTTCTAAGCACATGCAACCAAGATGTTTTCATCTTAGTTCTAGTTGTCAAAGGTAAAGAAAAACTGTAAGATTTAACAGTCTGATCTAGAGCTACTTAAGAGCACATGTACAATAATAGATTCCAAAAGGAGTAAGAACTAATCTTTTTCTGGTTACTAAGGAGTGTGAGGACCTTTTATTTTTCAATATGTTTGTCTCTAGACTTTGCAAATGCCAAACTTTGATGCTAGTTTTGTCCATTTCTTTATGGGACTAACCCAAAGTCATGCAGTGAAAAGTTTAAGAAAATAAAACAAAGCAAATTAACAACACTTTTGGGTGGAATTTAAGGATATTTTAAATTAGTATTACAAGAAAATAACAGAGTTGGAAGGGACCTTGGAGGTCTTCTAGTCCAACCCTCTGCTCAAGCAGGAAACCCTATACCTTTTCAGATAAATGGTTGCCCAATCTCTTCTTAAAAAATTCCAGTGTTGGAGTATACACAACTTCTGGAGGGAAGTTGTTCCACTAACTAATTGTTCTAAGTGTCTTACCGTGTTTCTCATATAATAAGGCCAGGTCTTTTTTTTTTTTTTTTTTT